>JAQGDG010000327.1:0-186208 GCA_029844215.1 Przewalskia tangutica
ACAACTTGCACAAAAAATATCCTACCAACTAAAGCCCTCTTTCGCCCACCATTGCCGCCCCATTTGTTCCAATGCCAGGTGACACATGCCACCCTCCCGTTGGTCCACAATGTTTCGCCTCTCGAAAAATCCACAAAAATTATAAATGACATAAATGGAATTTTCCCAACAAAAGTCGTGGAAACGCTTCGGTTTAAAAAACGACTTAATCGAATTATTTGTCAGGTACAAATTTCGAAACTTGCCTAACTTAAGGCTCAAATTTTCTACGACGCCCTCACGCACATACTCAAAATACGGGTATAACATTCTTCCTTTAGAAACATTCGCCCCGAATGTTCCTTCTCAAGTCTCAACACAAACATGCGCCAAGATAGTCTTCACCGCTATACGCATTTAAAAACAATCATGCCACACCCGCCGCGAAATAACAAACGCACAAAATACGAAATCCCAAGTCCACGAGAATCACCTGTTATCACAAAAGAAACGATCACACTCGCTCACTTCTCCCTACCTCGTCGCACTGCTCGAACACTAACCTCTTCCCAAGCATACGCACCACACTTCCACCAACGCTCGCTTTCCAACCCTTGAGTCACTACCTCCAAACTTGGTCATCTTACTAACCTCGATTTCCTCTAAGGCCACTCGGCCTTCACGAACTGATTCTGGTCGAACGTATCCACGAACTCATAAGATGGTCATCTAAACTTGGGCCTAGCACCCTTGCGGACTCGCCACCTGGTGACCACCCAGAGCTGACCTTTCTCGAACGGACGCTGTTGGCCCGCACACGGCCCCAACCCGACCCATTATCGCTACCAACTCGCCTCCCGACACGGAACAATCTTGTTAAACACATCATGAAAGCTACCACTTTCATTTACCCAACCCAGACTTATCACACAATACATTCTAGGCATAAAATGCACTCGACAAAGGATCACTCAGAAATTCAGTACTCAAGCATTTACCTTACATCTAAGGTCTCCACTGTAATATTCTGTTCATCATTTTTCACCCCTGTGCTTACTCCTTTCACTAAGCATGTTTCTAAATCACATTTTAGCACCAAGCTATCCTAACATAACACTTTAACACATTATCATAACAAACAAAACTCTAGATGGTTAAGATATACCTGCTACCGCCTAATCATAAATTCTAATCATAAGTCTGCAGCCAGGCGATAATCGTAAGGCGGCTTAACTCGCCATCGATCTCGCAGGCTGCTAAGTCGCCGGTACCTCTCCTATAAGCCACAGTCTCTCGTCATCTTTCGCCAAGCACGGCCCCCGCAGTGAAACAAGCACCGCAAAAGACGACATTCCCGTGGATGGTGTTTACGCTACATCGTGCACACCGGAGGACATTAATCCCGGCTAGCACTCACGTATACCCGTGGAACTAAGCCCCGGAGCTCCACCAGCTCCCGAATACCCAACGCCCCGGCATCGGAGTGGGGACCACTCAGACGCGGAGGTACATAACTGGGGATCATTGCTGGCGGTTAAAGCCGCCGAAAGTTACCAGCGACCCCCGCTGTTACGGCCTCGCCTCTTCGCTGATCTCTGGCCATTCCGCCGACCTCTCCGCGTTCACATCCTAGTGCATGAAGCAGTCGCACGCGCAACGTCCATGCCCTACCAAGAGCTACACCCGCAAGCTCGCAAGTAATCGCCCACCGGCGAAGCCGTACTCGCTCCTCCATATCCGCCATTACGCCGAACATACCGAAGCAATGAGTCGATCACATTGTACTTCTAACCGTCTCCGCCCGCCTCAACGCTAAAATCATTTACCGAGCTCCTCTCATCTCATGAGCGAAATGCAAGAAATGCAAAAGAATGCCGAGAACTCGCTCCCAAACTGCCGGAAGTGCATGCTCTTCCCGACAAACCCTACTTAACGAATCAAACTAATAACTTAGATCACGCGGTGGCGTCACGTAACTCAATACCACCGACTTCGGGCCGAGGCTCGGATTACTCACGATCGTGTAGCGTCAGAAATGCTGATAAACTTCCCGGCTCCTCAGTGGTCGCCTCGCCGATCCATAGAACACTCGAGGCTACAACTCGAAGTCATAGCCTCAAACCGCTCCGCCGGTGTACTACGGGCAGCTACGGGCCGGAATCACAGATCCATATCTCATATCCGCCACGACTGCCGCGAATCGTAACGCACTGCCTCCGGCCCGCATCGGGTGCCTTATCCTCGCACCCTAGTGATACAACATCGTAGAAACCAATAAAAATAAAACACGAGTCATGAAACAAGATATAATAATAAACAAAGCAACCAAAACGTTGCCTTCAGATATACATAAAACCCGAATGCTTTAATCCTTTACAACCTCGCCACAACAAAGATTACAGACTCTAAGATTTACAATCTACTATGACGGGACAGTGCCCCGCCATACCCCTGAATGTACAATAACCTACAACTCAGGGAACACATACCAAAAGATAAGCCTCCGGATAAACTGAGCTTCCCAATACGAAAGGTGATCCTAAGAGCGGATCCACGCATCGATGTACCTCTACCATGCAGATTTGACGCAGCCTCGGGCGAGGTCACATAACAGTACCAAGTATGTGAAATCAGAAAAGATCAATGAAATCATACTAGTCTATATAAAGCAGAGACATGTATGATAACCAAACTACGCTTCACAACATAAAAGCAAATATGTCCATCAGTACTCACGCCTCAAGTCATCACTTAATATAACTACGGGTCTCACGCCCACAACATCAATCATGTTCGCATCACGGCCGCATGCCCCTAATTCGTGACGGCAGACATGTCCATGATGCAACAATAATACCAATGCCACGCCACATGCCCCTAATTCTACCTGCAGACACGCCCATGTGACATCAACAATAATATATCGTGATCAACCCTGCCGCACGCCACATGCCCCCATTCTACCTGTGTAGACATGTCCATGTAACCACAATAACAATATATCTGTAATCAACCCGACCGCACGGCCGCATGCCCGGATTGCAGACGGCAGGTATACGCCCATGTGACATCAACAACAAGACAAAGAATCAAAATGGAAACATACCCGTGGAATTCTCCATCATCGCCAAAGACGCTCCAAGTAAGTTCTCAATAAGTCGACCGCCATCGAGAGACGCCAGAATACGTAAATACCACACTTGCACAACAAAGGCTATCATCACAAGCATAGGCAAGTTTCACAACAACAAAGATAGGCAAGTTTCACAACAACAAGCATAGTGTTTCACACAACTCAAAGTACTTTCATTTTATGCCAAAGTCCGGGTTTTTAACCCCAAAGTACTACATACGTTAAGTTCTTTTAAAAGAGATCCATTTCTTTTATAAAAGTCACCCGATACCCGTAGTATTAGAATGACTAACCCACCTTCCTTTTCAAAACCAAGTAACAACATTCTTTTCCTAAGTTCCAGTTTGCCTAGTTTCAATTACTCTGCTTCTCATTTTCAAATAGTTTCATAGTTCCCAAACTTAATCACTGATTCCTTTTTAGAACAATCGAGTAACATATGTCATATATGAGTAGTTTATTCTTGTTTATAACGATCTTATTACGAGCCATGATCTAGAAAATGTAATATCATTTTGTCTTATCTTAGCTTCTATGCAGATGGAGGTTTCTACCGTTTTAATACAACACATCATTATTCAATACATTTTCCTTTATTAACGCCGCAATGTCTGTCGATACACATTCTCGATTCCAAATCAAGAAACATTATCCCTTTAAAACCAAGTACTCATTACTCACGAATGAGGTTTCACACAAACATCCACATTAAAACAAATAAGTTAAGTCTCTTATCTTATAAGATCAAGCCCTTAACTTCTAACATCAAGAAACCATTTTCATTTACATAAGGTCGTTATAACTAACTTCCCATAAAGCTATTATAACACCCTATGTTTTAAACCAACCAAATCACTTAGCACATGTACGTCTACCGTATCACATAGTTCACAAATAATCATGCTAGAAAAGATAGAAGAGGTCCACATACCTCGCGACGATTTATCGACAATAAGCAAAATGCTCCAAGTACTACAACCTTGCTAGCCCTTTCCACTCCTCGAGTAGAATACGCTACTCTTAGTACTTTCACCTATAAAGGTCACAAACGCCTATTAACCCCAAAACACAAGTTTCTATCTTTCTATAGAAAATTCGCAAAGACTCCCCACGCAACAGCAGAATCTCCTCCTCTATCTAGGCCGCTACGAAGCCAACCAGTGGGTTTACACGCCTACCCTGACGTGTACAATTCTACTCAAGAATACTACACAAGTCTACCTGCAATACACCCTATGTAAATACAGTGGGCTTCTTATTCTTCAGCTTAAGTCAAAAGACATTGCCGAATACTAAGTATAGTTCCATATATAGTATACTTCAACTATATATTCTAACAAACATGTAATTTCCAATTACAATAGAGGACAAGATAATTACCTCGATAAGCCCAAAATTATCCAAGTTATAATGTCGATCCCGAGCAAGGTTTAGCTCCACTCCACGCCCAAACCACTCCAAACAACCCTTAGAAGTTCTAACTAACTTCTACTCAAATACTTCAACCAACTATGAAGATTTCCTTGTGGTTTTGGTTTGAGACTAAAGGACAAAAGGTAGTATTTCCTGACTCTACGTAAAGAGGTATCTTTGGAATACTACAAGGTACAAGAGCTAAGGTATTTTGGGCATTATAACAATACTGGGAGTATTTCTATACCACAACAAGGGTATTATACTAAAACAACTAGGCTAGTGGGTACCCCACGGCCAAGGCACCACAAAGGGGGAGGAGGAGGCCTCGCCAAGGCTCTCAAAAGAGTGGGGATGAGTGGACGAACTCAACACTGAGGAGTGGAGGGATTTTAGGCTTGGAAGGTTCTATTTTGATGAAGAGTTCATCAACATAAAGGGGTATTTATAGCAAAACCAAAAGCCAACCAACGGCCAAGATCAAGCCATGTGCAAGGCAAGTGTAAGGCCAAGATCAAGCCAAGTGCACCCTAGACCCTACTCCTTAAAACCTCACAAATATCTACACAAATATCTAGCACCACTTGCCTCTCACTCGGCCAAGCCCACTTGTCTCCATTGTGAGGGTGACACATGTCACCCTCCCGTTGGTCCGTAATGTTTCGCCTCTCGGAAAAATCCGCAAAATACAAAACGACATAGCCGGAATTTTCCTTCGCAGTTATGTAAAACGCTTCGCCGAAAACGACTCTAACCAAGGCCAGGCCAAATGTAAATCGCCAAGTGGTGCCACATGGGGGTGACACGTGTCGCCTCGATTCGCCTCAATATTTCGCCTTAGAAAATATCCAAATTACTGAAATCTCAAAACAAAATGTTCACAAAATCAGAATTTCTCCCCAGGCCCCACGTGACCATTTCCAAAATAAAATCTCAAAATTCTAATATAATCTATGAAGTCCAAATACCAAACTGGGAATCCAATTCCCATTAACGAACCTTTTCTTCACAAATAACCGAAACTTTTCCGAAAACTCACATCTTTCTTTCTTTTCAAAATTTCTCACTGACTCGCACGCACGCCCTCACATACATACCCTCGCAACTACGGTATAATATTCTCCTCTCCTTAGAAACATTCGTCCCGAATGTTCCTTCTCGAGACGGATATCGATGAAGTTCCTCTAACAAGTTGTCAACGCCACAGCTTGGCCACGAAATAACACACGTTATCTTCCTTCCTTACTCGTCGTGCCCTCCTCGAACACTTGAACTCTCCCGATGTACCATACTTCAGTCATTACTCCGCTCCCGAAAATCTCCGAGTCACTACCTCCAAACTTGGTCATCTTACTAACCTCAAACTTCCTTAAGGCCATTCCCGCCTTTACGAACCGCTCGGTCGAACGCGCCCACGAACTCATACGCTGGTCGCACAAACTCGGGCCTAGCATCCTCGTGACTTACCACCGGGACCACCTTAACTGACCCCACCCCAAACCGTTACGTTGACCCAAATGGTCCTCAACCCGACCCCAACCACGGCCAAACTCTTGTTCCCGATTCGAACAATCTTACTAATTCACATCACGAAAGCTACCACTTCCATCTCACACTACCACGGACTTATCACACAAATAAATCCCACGTATACTAATACTCTGATAAGGGTCAAAAATAAATCTTTAACTCAAGACGACCTTACCCCTAAGGTCTCAGTCGTGACATAGTCTAAAGTTCACACTTACCATGCCCCCATACGTATCCTCCCAACTAAGCATGTTTTCTAACTCATAAATAACACAACGCTATTCGTACATAGCACAAAATAATGAGACCATCATAACAAGCATACCAAAACTCTGTAGGTTAAGGATATACCAAGCTACCGCCCACTCTAATCATAGGCCCAGCAGGCGCATAATCGTAGCAAAGATGAACCAGCCACCGATCCGGTAGGCCGAGTCGTAACATCCGTACCTTGCCTGACGGCTCGCGAAATGGCCCTGCCGCCGCAAAAATAACAAGCTCCTCGCACCACGACACTCCCGAAATGCGGTCTACCACATCGACCACACCGGGGTAGGGTGACCGATCCGCCAACACCTTTACTTCCTCGAAACTCAACCTCGAGCCCCGACCGCCCCGAATACTCAAGGTGTGGAGGACCACTCGCACCGGCGGAGGTACAAAACTAGTATGCCGCGAGGCTGTCCGCTCGAAAGTCACCAGCGACCTGTTCCGCCTCTTCGCTGATTCGTCATTCCGCACCTCTCCGTGCCTCGCATCCGCAGATGAGTCGCATGCGCAATGTCCACGTACCGGCGGCTACTCCAACATGCTCGACATGTAATCATCGAGCCCTCAGAACATACTCTGCACTCGATCCTCCATACTAGCTACCAACGCTGACGCATCGCCAACGAGTCGAACTCACATTGTACTTCCGAACCGCACGCCCGCTCGTCTAAGCATCAAAAATCGTCGCCTGCGTTCTCCTCATCTCGCGAGGCAAGAAGTGCGTGAGGAAAGCCCCGAAACTCATCCCATATCTGGAGGTGCATGCTCTCCCGAAAGCTCCTATGAATCAAACCATCGATCGCGGTATCACGCAACCGACGCGAACCAAAGGTCACAGACTGGTCTCAAGCCTTGATCACCCGTGACGATTCACAGAATCGCTGGATGAACTCCTCGCGATCATCCTCGTGCCTCGACCCATAAAACTCAAGGCTACAACTCGTAAAAGTCCCGTAGCCTCAAACTATTCGCCGGTGAACTTGGCATCAGGCATCGAACGGAATCGCCGATTCACCGTGATCCTCATATCGGCCACGACTGCCAGAATCGGGCCATCTCTTGTAACCCATCTCTCTCGCCTGCATCGGACCTGAGGCTCGTGCATCAGAGTCTCATCAGCCACGGCCGCGCTCTAAACTCGCTGGGTCGGGCGGCGCCACAAAACCCGCCGTCAAGCACAACCTCGTCTCGTCCGGCTCGCGCTGCATTCTCTCAGATTCACTAGCAAAGCTCGGCCGCCTTGCCCTTCTGGCTCGCTGCTCATGCGCGAGGCATAATCGTAAAACGAGATCGCTGGAGGGTACAACTTACAACATGTTTCTAAGGCACGATCTCGGAATGAGAAGAATGGAAACCAATCCTAAATGTCCTATAGCCTCGATTATAGATGTGGTGCACAACACACCGATAATCAAGACTCTACTAGACACGGTCGTAGACACTTTCCGAGGATTAATCGCTCGATACCACTTTTGTAACGACTGCTCAGGCTGCTTCGTGCCTTATCCCGCACCCTAGTGATACAACATCGTAGAAAACCAATGGAAAATAAAACATGAGTCATGAAACAAGAGATATAATAATAAACAAAGCAACCAAAACGGTTGCCTTCGATATACATAAAACTCAATGCTTAATCCTTTACAACCCCGCCTACAACAAGATTTCATGCATCTCTAAGATTTACAACGACTATGACGGACAGGCCCCGCCATACCCCTCAATGTACAAGAACCTACAACTCAGTGGAACACATACTAAAAGATAAGCCTCCAAGAAACGGAGCTTCCCAATACGGTGTGATCCTAAGAGCGGGATCCACGATCGATGTACCTCTACTGCGGCATGAACGCAGCCCCCAAGGAGGTCAGATAACAGTACCAAGTATGTGAAATCAGAAAGATATCAGAATGAAATCATACTAGTCTATATAAAGCGGAGACATGTATGATAACCAAACTACAAGCTCACAACATAAAGCAATATGTCCACTGTGGACTCACGCCTCAAGTCATCACTCAATATAACTATGGGTCTCACGCCCACAACATCAATCATGTTCGCATCATGGCCGCATGCTCTGACTCAGATCGGTAGACATGTCCATGATGCAACAATAATACCAATGCCCACGGCCACACGCCCCTAATTCTACCTCGCCAGAGACACGCCCATGTGACATCAACAATAATATATCGGGTGATCAACCCCGCCGCACGCCACATGCCCCGCAATTCTACCTCGGTGTAGACATGTCCATGTAACCACAATAACAATATATCGGGTAATCAACCCGACCGCATGGCCGCATGCCCCCTAGTCTGCGACGGCAGTAGATACGCCCATGTGACATCAACAACAAGACAAGAATCAAAATGGAAACATACCCGTGGAATTTCCATCACCGCCAAAGACGCCCAAGTAAGTTCTCAATAAGTCGACCGCCTCTATCGAGACGCAGAACACGAAATACCACACTTGCACAACAAAGGCTATCATCACAAGCATAGGCAAGTTTCACAACAACAAGCATAGGCAAGTTTCACAACAACAAGCATGTGCAAGTTTCACACAACTCAAAGTACTTTCATTTTATGCCAAAGTCCGGTTTTAACCCCAAAGTACTACATACGTTAAGTTCTTTTAAAAGAGATCCATTTCTTTTATAAAAGTCACCCGATACCGTAGTATTAGAATGACCAACCCACCTTCCTTTTCAAAACCAAGTAACAACATTCTTTTCCTAAGTTCCGCTTTGCCTAGTTTCAATTACTCAAGCTTCTCATTTTCAAATAGTTTCATAGTTCCCAAACTTAATCACTTGATTCCTTTTAGAACAATTGAGTAACATATGTCATATATGTGAGTAGTTTATTCTTGTTTATAACGATCTTATTACAATCATGATCTAGAAAATGTAATATCATTTTGTCTTATCTTAGCTTCTATGCGGATGGAGGTTTCAATGGTTTTAATACAATACATCATTATTCAATACATTTTCCTTTATTAACGCCAGCAGCGGGTCCTGTCGATACACATTCGATTCCCAAATCAAGAAACATTATCCCTTTAAAACCAAGTACTCATTACTCACGAATGAGGTTTCACACAAACATCCACATTAAAACAAATAAGTTAAGTCTCTTATCTTATAAGATCAAGTCTCTTAACTTCTAACATCGTGAAACCATTTTCACTTACATGGTCGTTATAACTAACTTCCCATAAAGCTATTATAACACCCTATGTTTTAAACCAACCAAATCACTTAGCACATGTACGCTTCACCGCATTACATAGTTCACAACAATCATGCTAGAAAAGATAGGAAGAGGTCCACATACCTCGCGACGATTTATCGACAATAAGCAAAATGCTCCAAGTACTACAACCTTGCTAGCCCTTTCCACTCCTCGAGTAGAATACGCTACTCTTAGTACTTTCACCTATAAAGGTCACAAACGTCTATTAACCCCAAAACACAAGTTTCTATCTTTCTATAGAAAATTCAAAGACTCCCCGCAACAGAATCTCCTCATCTATCTAGGCCGGCTACCAAGCCAACCAGGGGGGGGGTTTACACGTCTACCCGGACGTGTACAATTCTACTCAGTAATACTACACAAGTCTACTGCAATACAGTCCTATGTAAATACAGTTCAGTTCAGTTCTTTATTCTTCAGGCTTAAGTCAAAAGACATTGCCGAATACTAAGTATAGTTCCATATATAGTATACTTCAACTATATATTCTAACAAACATGTAATTTCCAATTACAATAGAGGGACAAGATAATTACCTCGATAAGCCCAAAATTATCCAAGTTATAATGTCGATCCTGAGCAAGGTTTAGCTCCACTCTGTGCGCTCCAAACCACTCCAAACAACCCTTAGAAGTTCTAACCAACTTCTACTCAAATACTTCAACCAACTATGAAGATTTCCTTGTGGTTTTGGCTGAGACTAAAAGGACAAAAGGTAGTATTTCCTGACTCTACGTGAAAGAGGTATCTTTGGAATACTACAAGGTACAAGGCTAAGGTATTTTGGGCATTATAACAATACTAGGAGTATTTCTATACCACAACAAGGGTATTATACGAAAACAACTAGGCAGTGGTGGTACCCTACGGCCAAGGCACCACAAAGGGGAGGGAGGAGGCCTCGCCAAGGCTCTCAAAAGAGGGGATGAGTTGGACGAACTCAACACTAGAGGAGGGAGGGATTTAGGCTTGGAAGGTTTCATTTGTGGATGAAGAGTTCATCAACATAAGGGGGGTATTTATAGCAAAACCAAAGGCCAACCAATGGCCAAGATCAAGCCATGTGCAAGGCAAGTGTAAGGCCAAGATCAAGCCAAGTGCACCCTAGACCCTACTCCTTAAAACCTCACAAATATCTACACAAATATCTAGCACCACTTGCCTCAATTCGCCAAGTGCCGCCTCACTTGTCTCCGTTGAGGGTGACACATGTCACCCTCCCGTTGGTCCGAATGTTTCGCCTCTAAAAATCCGCAAAAATACAAAACGACATAGCCGAATTTTCCTTCGCAGTTATAAAACGCTTCCTAAAAACGACTCTAACCGCCAGTGTTGCCCAAAATGTAAAATCGCCAAGGTGCCACACGGGGTGACACGTGTCGCTCGATTCGCCAGAATATTTCGTCTTCCCAAAATATCCAAATTACCGGAAATCTCAAAACAAAGCCCCTACAAAATCAGAATTTCTCCCGTGGGCCCCACGTGACCATTTCCAAAATAAAATCTCAAAATTTAATATAATCTATGAAGTCCAAATACCAAACTGGGAATCCAATTCCATTAACGAACCTTTTCTTCACAAATAACCTAAACTTTTCCGCGTAAAACTCACATCTTTCTTTCTTTTCAAAATTTCGCACGTGACGACGTCTCACATACATACCGCAACTACGGGTATAACAAATCGCCATCTCCTTGTACCCATCGCTCCAGCCGTGGACGGAGGCTCAGTATCAGAGTCTCAGCAGCCATCGCTGCGCTCTAAACTCACGCCGGCCAAGCGGCTGAAACCCGCCGTCAGTACTGCTCAGTACACCACCGCTCGCCTCGCATCTCGTATCTCTACCTCCTCGATCGCTTTGCCCACTGGCTCAAGGTTTTACGCGGAGGCATAATCGTAGGAAAGGAATACGCCGAGGGTCCAATTTATCACACACTAAGGCACGATCTCTGAATGGAAGGATGGAAACTAATCCTAAATGTCTGCAGCCTCACGATTATAGATGTGGTGCACAACACACCGATAATCAAGACTTACTAGACGGTCGTAGACACTTTCCGAGGACTAATCGCTCGATACCACTTTTGTCACGACCAATCCGGGCCCCGGATCGTGCCTTACCCCGCACCCTAGTGATACAACATCGAGAAAACCAATGGAAAATAAAACACGAGTCATGAAACAAGAGATATAATAAACAGCAACCAAAGCAGTTGCCTTCAAGATATACATAAAAACCAACAGTTAACCTTTACAAACCCCCCTTACAACAAAGGCACACTTAAGATTTACAACAACTATGACGGACAGGCCGGGCCGCCATACCTCAATGTATAAGCATCTACTGCATCTGTGGTAACATACCAAAGATAAGCCTCCAAGGAACTGAGCTTTCAATACGTGAAGGTGATCCTAAAAGCGGGGATCGACAATGATGTACTTTACTGCGCAGATGAACGCAGCTCCGGAGGTCGCATAACAGTACCAAGTATGTGAAATCAGAAAATCAGAATGAAATCATAATAGTCTATATAAAGCGAGAGACATGTATGATAACCAAACTACGTTCACAACATAGAAGCTATGTCAAGTCGTGACTCACGCCCTAAAAGTCATCCTCGCGCCTGGAACTCTTCCTCACCGCCGCCTAGGTACAAATCATGTGATACGTATAACGTGTCTCGCCCATCTTATGGACCCAATATAGAAAAGGGTGGAATACATTCGGCTCATCCCATGAACCTAGTCGAGTGGAATACATTCGGATGAGCCAGAGTCAAGTGAAATACATTCCGGATGAACCGGTCCTCAAGTGAAATACATTCCGGATGAACGAATCAAGTGAAATACATTCCGGATGAACCGGTCCTCAAGTGAAATACATTCGGATGAACCGTAATCAAGTGAAACACATTCGGATGAACCGAGTCGAGTGAAATACATTCCGGATGAACCGTGTCAAGTGATATACATTCCGGATGACCCAGAGTCGAGTAGAACACAGATTTACACAACAAGGCTATCACACGTAACATGGTCAAGTTTCATAACAACAAGTATAAGCAAGTTACACACGACTCAAGGTATTTTCATTTTATATCAAAGTCCGATTTTAACCTTAAAGTACTACGTCCGTTAAATTCCTTTTAAGATCCATTTCTTTACAAAGGTCACCCGACACCGTAGTATAAAATTTGAGTGACTAACATTGTTAAGTAAACCAAAATGCTTTCCTTTGTAAAATCAAGTGACAACCTTATTTTCCAAACGCTGCTGCCTAATTTCAATGCTCAAGTTTCTCATTTTAGAAAAGGTTTCAGAGTTCATAGTTTTAAATCCTTTAAAACATAATTCTCCTTAAACGTTTTGAGAAACCTATGTCTTATAAGTGAGTAGGTATTCTTTGTTTATAATCAATCTTATTAAGCCCATGATCTAGGAAATGTAATATCATTTTGTCTCATCTTAGCTTCTATGCAGATGAGGTTTCACTGGTTTTAATAATACTTCTTTAGTCAATACATTTTCCTTTATTAACGCCGCAGTTGGTTTGTCGATACACATTCTGATTTTCAAATCAAGATAACATTCTTAAGTTATACCTAACTTCCCATAAAGCTAGTATAACTCTTAAGCTTTCAAAACCAGTAATACTCATTCTTTCAAAACGATTCATAGATCTTTTGAAATGCTTCAAGTTCTTTATTAACACATATCAAGCCGCTTATTATTCAAATCGCTACCTTTTAAAACCACAAAGTATGTGCTTATCCACATAAAGCTATTATAACCAACTTCCCATAAAGCCGTTATAACACTTTATGTTTTAAATCAATCAAATACATTTAGCACACGTGACGCTCACCGCATACATAGTTCACACATATCATGCTAGAAGAGATAGGAAGAGGTCCATACCGCGACGATTGTCGACTAATAGCAAAACGCTCCAAGTACCTCAAACCGCCACTACTTGTAAGCCTGATCACCCACACGTAGTACTACAACCTATAGAGGCCACAAAGCGCCTATTAATACCTTTAGATCCCGACGTAGAATATTCTGAAAATTCTGCAAGACTCCCCACAATGGCCAGAATCTCCTCCTCTATCGAGGCCGCAACCAAGCCAACTGTGGGGTTAACACGCCGACCGACGTGTACAATTCTACTACACAATGAATACACAAGTCTATCAGAATACAAATTCTGTAATTACAGTCAGCTCTTATTTAAATTGTGCTTAAGTCGCAAGACATTGCCGTAAGTATTATTCAGCTTAAGTCAAAAGACATTGCGCACAATTATAATGTTCATTCTATATATAGTATACTTCAACTATATATTCCTACAACATGTAATTTCCAATTACAATGTAAGGTCAAGAATGTTTACCTCGATAAGCCCAAAATTATCCGAGTTTATATGGATTTCCGAACAAGGTTTAGCTCCTACTCAAGCGCCCAAAACGCTCCAAGAAACCCTTAGAAGTGTCTACACAACTTCTACTTAATACTTCAACTACGGGTGAAGATTTTTCCTTAGGGTTTCGTTTAGTGGCTAAAGGAAAGTATAATAGTATTTTCCAAGCTTCAGATAAGTATAACCTTGGAAAGTACAACAAGGTATCTCGCTAAAGTATTTTGGACATTATAACAATACTAGGAGAGTATTTATACCACAAAGTGGGTATTATACGAAAACAACTAGGCTGTGGGGATACTTTCTTTGCCAAGGGCCTTCTCAAAGGGGAGGGGTGTGGCGACTACTACAAGGAGAGAGGAGATTTCAAGACTTAGGCACATTTTGGATGAAGAACTCTTCTGCTTGGGGTATTTATAGGTCAAGCCATGGCCAACCAATGGTCAAGATGAAGACAAGTGTGGTGCAAGTAGGGTTAGATTTCCACCATGTGTACCTTATCCATCTACCACACAACTTGCACAAAAATATCCTACCAACTAAAGCCCTCTTTTTAGTCCACCATCACGCCCATTTGTTCCAATGTGAGGTGACACATGTCACCCTCCCGTTGGTCCACAATGTTTCTCTCTAAAAATCCGCAAAATTATAAATGACATAGCGGAATTTTCCCAACAAAAGTCAGAAACGTTTCATAAAAACGACTTAATCGGGTGTTGTGTACAAATTTGAAACTTGCCTAACTTAAGGCTCAAATTTTCACGCACGCCCTCACGTACATACTCAAAATACGGTATAACAGACGTAGCATAACTCGAATGAAACACCACCCGGTGATGATTGGGCTGTGCCCTCAGAACCCTCTCGAACTCTACTCGCGGCTCGCTGCCTTGCCCTCACAGGCGGGTTTGCCCTACGCGAGGCATAACGATAAGGGAAGAAATACGTTAGAGGTCCAACTTACAACACAACTCTAAGGCACGATCTCGGTGAGAAGAATGGAAACCAATCCTAAGTATCCTATAGCCTCCGATTATTGGTGTGGTGCACAACACACCGATAATCAAGACTTACTAGATACGGTCAGAGACACTTTCCGAGGATTAAGCGCTCGATACCACTTTTGTCACGACTAACCTCGTGGATCGTGCTTTACCCGCACCACTTGATACAACATCGAGTAATCATGAATATAAAACAATACATGAAATACCAAGAAATATGAAACAATAACTGAGAAAAGTTGCCTTTCGGCATTTATAAATCAACTTTAAACCGAATTACATCCCATTACAACTCGCCACATCGATTACGCACCTCTAAGAATGATATGACCACAATGGCGGGACGTGGCCCGCCATACCCAGAATGTAAGTACCTACAACGACAGGGACTATACCATCGATAAGCCTCCGAGAAACGGAGCTTCCCAAACGCCGAACTGTGACTCAGAGCTAGGATCAACGATCGTGTACTTACCTGCGGCGTGAACGCAGCCGGGCGAGGTCCAAGACAGTACCAAGTACGAGTAAATCGAAATATCAGAATGAAATCATAGCGATCTATATAAAGCAGAGATGTATGATAACCAAACTACGCCATAATAAATAGCGATGTCATGTCAGTCGGGACTCACGCCTCAAAGTCATCACTCAAATACAACTATGGGTCTCACGCCACAACATCAATCATGCCCGTGGAATGCCTTCCTCACCGGCAGCCTATGATATATAAAAGCACTGGAATACATGAACACGGGTCCCACTGTGTCATCATAAAACCGCACGGTAAAGCGAAGGCATAGCCGACTACTAAAACCTACAATACTAACATGGTCATAAATCAGATCGAGATCTGTCTAGGCCGTCACATGATCAAAGCCACTCGCCGCAGTATCTAATGCGCGTCTAGCCACAATATCTCCGCAGCTCCACATAGGCCAATCTCATAGGCCCGCATGAGGTATTCCCCGCATCGAGGGTAGCTACTCCCCGGCATCCGCCTGGACTTCGCAGTCCGCATGGCCACATGTACCGCATGACCATAAGGCCGCACACTAACTCGAACTCGTAGCTCGCATAGGCCCGACCCGCATGAGGTATTCTCGAATCATAGGTCACATGCAGACCCGAAGTCTACCCCGTCGGAGGCGACAACCTCCGAATATGTCGAGGTGAGTGGTACAATACCAACATAACGGCTGATAGTTTAAACAACTTAAGCGCAATCAAGGGAAAACCACTTTACACAAACATCACAAGATACTAACACACGTAGCATCCTAGCATGTTTACTTATCAAATTAACAAAAAAGTTTTACAAGGCTATCACAAATCAAAACAATCAAGTTATACACACAAGGTACTTTCTACTATATGTTTAACAAGGTCGGGTTTTTATCCCCAAAGTACTTCATACATTAAAACTTTTAAAAGATCTGTTTCTTTCACAAAAGTCACACAATACCCGTAGTATAAAAATAGAGTTACTATCTTCTGAAGTAAATCAAAATACTTCCTTTATCAAAATCAAGTAACAACATTCTTTTCCAAACGTTCAAGTTTGCCTAATTTCAAATACTCAAGTTTCCCTTTTTCGAAAGGTTACGTAGTTCATAGTCTTAATCACTTAAGAAAATAATTCTCCTTTAAAATGATTTGAGAAACATATGTCTTATATGTGAGTAGGTTATTCTTGTTTATAACAATCTTATTACAATGACCATGATCTAGGAAATGTAATCTCATTTTGTCTCATCTTAGCTTCTATGCGGATGGAGGTTTCTCGGTTTTAATACTTCATTATTCAAGACATTTCCTTTTATTAAGCCGCGATGATTTGTTCGATACTTATCTGATTTCCAAATCAAGAAACATTATTCCTTTTGAAAACCAAGTACTCATTACTCACGAATGAGGTTTCACACTTTTTAACAAAACTCATATTAATTTAACCAAGTCAAGTCTTATCATTAAGATTAAGTCTCTTTACTTCTAAAATTAATAAATCATTCGTTTATCTCTCTTAAGCCGCTATACCTAACTTCCCATAAAGCTAGTATAACTCTTAAGCTTTTAAAACCAAGTATTACTCTTCTTTCAAAAAGGTTTCTTAGTTCTTTGAAAAACGGCAGATTCTTTATTATTCAGGCTTCAGTCGAAGGACATTGCCAATAAACTACGTTCGTTAACACACGTCGCTCACCGTACTATATATATATACTTTTAAAATATCATGCTCAAGGGTATAGGAAGAATCACATACCTGACGATTTCATCGACTATTAGCAAAACGCTCCACGGCTATAACCCGGCTAGCCTTGTCCACCTTTTAAGTAGCACATGCTACTCACAGAACATTCAACCTATAAAGGTTATACGAGTCTATCAAAGTCTAGACTACTCTGCAGAATATTCAGTAGGTTATCTATTTACGGAAAATCGCAAGACTTCCTACCGTTAAGCTACTTCATCAGAAAACGATCTTATGTAAGTACAGTTTAATTATCTTCTTTAAATTCAGGCTTAAGTCCAAAGACATTGCCAATAAACTACGTTCAGTTCTATATATAGTATACTTCAACTATATATTCCTACAACATGTAATTTCCAATTACAATAGGGGACAAGATATTTACCTCGATAAGCCCAAAATTATCCAAGTTTAATGTCGCTCCTGAGCAACGTTTAGCTCCAACTCCGTGCGCTCCAACCCGCTCCAAACCACCTTTAGAAGTTCTAACCAACTTCTACTTAATACTCCAACTAACTATGGAGATTTTCCTTAGGGTTTCGTTTTGTGACTGAAGGGAAGTATAGTAGTATTTACGGGCTTTCAGAGGTATAACCTGGAATACTACAAGGTATTAGGCCAAGGTATTTTGGTATAGTAACAATATTTGGAGAGTATTTCTACCAGGTGGGGTGTATTCTACGAAAACAACTCAAGGTAGTGGGTACCCCACTACATACCACTGGAGGTGTGCCCTCTGGCCAAGGCCTCAGGAGGGTGTGTACCCAGGCCTTCACGAAAGGGGAGGGGGACGAACAACAAGGAGGAGGGAGGATTTCTAGACTTAGAAATTATTTTAGGATGAATAAGTCTTCAAAGGGGGGGGGGGTATTTATAGGTCAAGCAATGGCCAATCAATGGCCAAGATGATGCCAAGTGCAAGGCAAGTGTAGGGTGAGGATTTAGGCAAGTGTCCATTCTATCTACTACACAAAAATATCCTACCAACCCCTTGACAAAAGGCCAACCAATTGGCCCACTTTACCGCCCCAACTTCCACTCAATGAGAGGGTGCCAAGTGCGCCTCTTGTTGGTCCAAAATGTTTCGCTCTCGGAAAAATCCGCAAAAATTAGAAATGACATAGCGGAATTTTCCCTTCGCAGTTGTGTAAAACGTTTCATTGAAAAACGACTCTAATCGGTGTTGTGCACAAAATAATTCGTCCAAGCCAACTTTAAAGTTCAAACTTTTCTACGTGCGCCCCACGCATATACTGCGAAATACGGGGTATAACACATAGGACTGGTCCGCCCCGCATGGGACTATTTCACCTGCATAAGCCCTTTCGGACCCGCATGAGGTATTCCTCGCATCATGGGTAGCAAATCCACGGAATATGCAAATGCCACAAACCCGGGGAATGACCCCGTAATGCACAATATATCACTAGCACAACCGGCTATCATACATAACATAAGCACTACCGGCTTATCATACATAACATAAGCACTACCGGCTTATCATATATTACATAAGCAAGTTAAGAAATCCACCTAACTTCTTATTAGTCTTATTCACATACACTCTCATTTTAGTTTACTTAAGGCACTAACATGTCATTATAAAATCCGGGAATTTAACCCAAAGTACTACGTACGTCTATTCTTTTAAAATGACTCTTTTTCATATAAAACTTCCAAGATACTAATAACCGTAGTATCAAGTCATATCTACTTTTCAAGACAAGTCACAATACCTTTTAGAAATACATTTATAGGCTTCTAAATCAAGTGACTTCTTTCTTAAAAACCTTAAGCAATTGATACCTTTAAAACAATTTGCCCTTCTTTATTTCAAGTCATTCTTTGTTTATATTACTAGAGAAAACCATTCTCTTAACCTTCCATAAAGTTATTATAACCAACTTCCCATAAAGCCGTTATACTAACTTTATGCCTTAGACTAATTCATTCTTTTTATAACTAAGAGACTTATACTTTCAAATCAAGTTACATAACTTTTAAAATACTTCAAGTCTCTTAACTTTAGAAATCAAGTTTCTTAACCTTTTAAGAATTCAAGGTTCATAGTCTTAAAAACTTTGTACGTAAACTCTTTTAATTTAAGTAACATATACTTTTGTGCGTTGTGAATAAGTTATACTTATTTATAACGATCTTATTCAAGTAGCCATGATCTAGAAAATGTAATACAATTTTGTCTTATCTTAGTTTCTATGCAGATGGAGAATTCTACTCATTTTAATATAATCAATTGTCATTACATTTTCCTTTATTAACGCTGCAATGACTTGTTCGATACTTATTCTCATTCGTGTCGTAAAATTAGCCAAGTAAACTTGGCTCCAAATACCTCCTAACGACTCTTACCAACATCCCCCATAAGACTTGGTAATAACTTAGGATAACCTAGACATAATCTTTACATAGAGTAAATCACATACATACCTCTTAACTTCTAAGAGTATAAGGGAACATGAAATAATACCACATGTATATTCCATACATAGAATCATGCCAAAGGAAGGAAGAGGTTCACATACCACGCGACGATTATCGACAAATAGCAAAATGCTCCAAAGTACTTCAACCTTGATAGATATTCCATCCTTCAAGTAGAATACGCTATACTTAGTACTTCAACCTATAATGGCCATAATACGTCCACTAACCTCTAGCTTCGAACGTAGAATATTCTAAGTGCAAAGTCACTAAATTCTACGGAAAATCGGACATCACTTCCTTTGTTTCTACATACTTTGCCACATTTTTCAAGGCCGAATTCAATAACCAAACACGCCACATTTAAGGCTCAACAATGTAGTTAACAATAGGGGATTACACGCCTAACAAGACGTGTAAAATTCCGCCCCACAATTGATACGAAACTAGTTCCATATTTAAAGCCATTCTCGGCTAAACATATACAACAACACAAATTCCTTTTTCCAATTATTTTAATCCAAATTCTTAGGTCTAACATGTTATATAGTCATAAACAACTTCAACAACTATAATTCCTTCTTTATATAACATGTGACGACTTAAAATAATAATCAACTTGAATTGTAATCTTAAGGGTTAAACATGCTAGTTTTCGGATTAGGGTTCCAATAGTCAATACACTTATCAAACTTCATACTAAATACCTCATGCTTGCTAATATCCATAACTACAATGATAAGTAATCTTTAATTGCTAAAACGACAAGATTTATACCTTTACAAGCCCTTAAAATTTCCAAGATTGAAAGTCGCTCCTTAGCAATTCTTAGCTCCTTTCCTTATGTTCCAATCCACTCCAAGCACTCCTTAGAAGCTCATGAAGAACTCTTCTTCAAGTTCCATCTTCAAAGTTGAAGAACATCTTAGGTTTTCGCCTTGCGACTAACGTGAAAACGTCATTTTTCCGAAATATTTCTATTGAGATATCCTTACAATAACCTTAGGGACCTTGGGTTAAAGTCTTGTGAATAAAGGATCACAAACTAAAATTTTCTCCTCCCATTTTCTCTCAAACCCGAGAGCATTGCTTCAAGAACTCAAGTTCTTGCAATTTTTTTCTAAGTGTGGGAAGCTTATCTTGCTACTAGGATGACTATATAAAACATTGGAGGGTCAAGATTATAACAGTTGTTATGTTTTGATGGAAGAGATCAAGCCAAGTGGCCCTTTGACTAGTCAATTATCTCAAACTCTTTAATTAGCAAGACTTGGTCATCTATACATTAGTCAAATGACCATTTTTCCCTTGAATATTTCGTCCAAGACCATAGTGGGGGTGCCACGTGTCGCCCTCCCATTCGTCCATAAAATTCCGTAACCCTCGTGGGTCCCACAAAACGTAAAATTCCTCGGGTGGGCCCCACGTGACCAAATCCGTAAAAATAAATTTCCATAATGATAATACATTCCAAAATCCTCAATTTATGCATTTTGAGAATCTAATTCTCCTCAACGAACATTTTTCCTTTCCGACGTTCGGAAGATTTTCCGTCGGAAAAACAATTCTTCCTTTCGTACCAATTTCAAGTCTTGAGTTCCTTACGTACATTCTCTTAAACATGTCCTGGATTTACGCGGTGTAACATTCTTCCCCCCTTAGAAACATTCGTCCCCGAATGTTCTTTCGGAGTCCAATCTAATTAGATAGTGACATAGTCTCCTTTTACTACACCCTTCATACAACATATGCCACCCATGGCCACATAACCATACTTATACTAAAACGTCAACCTTGGCACTCACGAAGCCAACTAGTCCATACTCATAATGACCTCAAAGTCTGTCATAATCGTCTCTACTAGGTCTACTAGGGTCTGAAGACTGTATCATCACCGGGCAAATCTCATATACCCGCTCAACTACCACCCCAAACACTCACTGGTGTAGCTACCTCGAAAGGTTCTTATGGATTCAGGCTCTATTCATTTACACTTGGTTGTTATATTTCTTACTGGTCGTACTCTTTCCGTACTTCCAACTCATACTAATATACATACATAACTTCCATACCGATTCTGGCTTCCAATCTTTGGAGTCACTCACAAAAATAATATAAGGCCATTTCCGGCTCTCACGACCTAGTTCTGGTGGAACGCGTCCACGAACCCGTAAAACAATTAACTAGACTTGGGCCCTGCACCCTCGTGACCCTGTCACGTAGCAGAACTACTACCAACTGATCCCACTCCATTTCAAACCGTGAGGCGACCCGTAATAGGTCCTCAACCCGACCCACCGTCGCGCTTAACTCCTATCCTTGGTTTGACTTAAATTTTTACTACCCGAGAAGGCCTTATATACCTAAGGTCTCGGCGTTTATCAATACTATTAGGCTCGCAATTTCCATGCTCCAAGCCTACCTTACCAGTCCCCCCATAAACGGGTACAATAACTTCTCATAATACCATAATCGTGTCGTCTTGATCACAACAACCCTTACTTACTCTATACGGATCTCATCCGTACAATCCTCTTACGCATACCTCGTAGCTTAATATATTAACATGGTATTCCATTAAGTTTCTTAACATGACTTAAGGGTTCACCGCCATATCGATGATTCATCCTTTCCTAATTTTCTCAAAATAAAACATAAGACCTTGGCGAGAATTCATTAACTGTTTCGTACCTTCCCGGTATCTAGTTAGTCTTTACCAACTCTTGGTAATCTAAAATCATTCTAGGCAACACGCCCGACTTCTCATACATAACCGTATAGATGTATGTCACAATACCAACTATACTACAATCATTACCAACCGGATACGCAATCCACATAGTCCTTCCCGGTCATCGGCGCTTGCTCAGAAGAATCATCATAACTCGTTAGGGAGAGACGACCCTAACAACACAGCTCTATCGCACGATCTTAGAGTGAGAAGAATGGAAACTAATCCTAAATGTCCTGCAGCCTCCTGATTATAGATGTGGTGCACAACACACCGATAATCAAGACTCTACTAGACACGGTGTAGACACTTTCCGAGGACTAATCGCTCGATACCACTTTTGTCACGACCCGGGCGCGATCGTGCCCTACCAGGCACCCTTCTATTCATACAACATAATAAATCTGGAAGATAAATAACATTTTTTTAAACTAAGGCTGCCGATAAGTCTCGCCATAACATAAAAATTTACCCGAAAGTGGTCTACACTGCTTAACAATGTAAAACAACTCTGATCCGGCCCAAATTTAGATGAATCTGCACTCTAAGATTTGGACAAATACTATGACGGACAAGGCCCCGCTGCACTTCGAATATACATAACCATGACGACAAGCTCCGAACATTGGAGCCATCTCAAAATCTTTGAACCAGATCCTAAGCTCGCGGATCCACAATCGTAATACCTAAACTGCGGACATTTAACGCAGCGGCCAGGTCGACAACAAAATTTAATATGGAGCGGAAAATAAGTGTACAGAAACAAATCATAATCGCATAAAAGAATGACAGGGGCAAGTATAAAAAGGGTAAATACCAGATCCTACCGTGTCATTACCATCTCGTGAACTTAATCGTACCTTATTATTTTTTTCCATTTTTACATAAAAGTTATAGTCACATTCTTACGTACATGCTTAGGAAAAACATTCAAGTTCATTACCATATAACTTACTTACCTTACATAACATAATCCGACCCTTTATGGAGGGACGCATATACTGCCCGGCCCAATCTGGGACGCGATAAAGTCACATAAGTCTTCCCATAGAGGTATAGTGCCCGGCCCAATCTGGGACGCGATAATGTCATATAGTCTGCACATAAAGGTATACTGCCCGACCTATTCCTGGGACGCGATAATGTCATATAATCTGCCCATAAAGGTATCTGCTCGCCCATTCTCGGACGCGATAATGTCATATAGTCGCCCATAAAGGTATACTTCGCCCATGCCGTACGATAATGTCATATAGTTTGCCCGTAAAGGTATACTACGGCCCATTCTCGACGCGATAATGTCATATAGTCTGTCCATAAAGGTATACTGCCCGGCCCATTCCTGGGACGCGATAATGTCATATAACAGTACACTGTGCCTTACAATTAATGAGAGTAAACAAGAGTATACTTTACTACATAAAAATAGGAGGCTCATGATCAATGCAGGGCCACCCGCCCGCAGTATCATTAAGCAATCCTACTCCTGGGACTATTTTACCCGCAAAGGTCGTATGGACCCGCATGAGGTATTCCTCGCATAGACTGTATCCGCCCGCATAGGTCGTGTAGACCCGCATGAGGTATTCCTCGTGATAGGACCGGTCCGCCGCGTAGGACTATTTCACCAGTATAAGCCCTTTCTGACGCATGAGGTATTCTCGCATCATGGGTAGCAAATCCACGGATTATGCAAATGCCACAAACCTGGGAATGACGTAATGCACAATACATCACTAGCACAACTATCATACATAACATAAGCACTACCGCTTATCATACATAACATAAGCACTACCGCTTATCACATTACATAAGCAAGTTAAGAAATCCCCTAACTTCTTATTAGTCTTATTCACATACACTCTCATTTTAGTTTTCATATAAAACTTCCAAGATACTAATAACCGTAGTATCAAGTCATATCTACTTTTCAAGACAAGTCACAATACCTTTTAGAAATACATTTATAGCTTCTAAATTAAGTGACTTCTTTCTTAAAAACCTTAAGCAATTGGTACCTTTAAAACAATTTGCCACTTCTTTATTTCAAGTCATTCTTTGTTTATATTACTAGAAAACCATTCTCTTAACCTTCCATAAAGTTATTATAACCAACTTCCCATAAAGCCGTTATACTAACTTTATGTCGTGACTAATTCATTCTTTTTATAACCAAGAGACTTATACTTTCAAATCAAGTTACATAACTTTTAAAATACTTCAAGTCTCTTAACTTTAGAAATCAAGTTTCTTAACCTTTTAAGAATTCAAGGTTCATAGTATTAAAAACTTCGTACGTAAATTCTTTTAATTTAAGTAACATATACTTTGGTGCGTTGTGAATAAGTTATACTTATTTATAATGATCTTATTCAAGTAGCCATGATCTAGAAAATGTAATACAATTTTGTCTTATCTTAGTTTCTATGCAGATGGAGAATTCTACTTTTAATATAATCAATTGTCATTACATTTTCCTTTATTAACGCAATGACTTGTTCGATACTTATTCTCATTCGTGTCAGAAAATTAGCCAAGTCAACTTGGCTCCAAATACCTCTGCGACTCTTACCAACATCCCCATAAGACTTGGTAAGAACTTAGGATAACCTAGACATAATCTTTACATAGAGTAAATCACATACATACCTCTTAACTTCTAAGAGTAGGAACATGAAATAATAACACATGTTTATTCCATACATAGAATCATGCCAAAGGAAGGAAGAGGTTCACATACCTCGCGATGATTATCGACAAATAGCAAAATGCTCCAAAGTACTTCAACCTTGATAGCTATTCCATCCTTCAAGTAGAATACGCTATACTTAGTACTTCAACCTATAATGGCCATAATACGTCCATTAACCTCTAGCTTCGAACGTTGAATATTCTAAGTGCAAAGTCACTAAATTCTATGGAAAATCGGACAGCACTTCCTTTGTTTCTACATACTTTGCCACCTTTTTCAAGGCGAATTCAATAACCAAACACGCCACATTTAAGGCTCAACAATGTAGTTAACAATAGGGGATTACACGCCTAACAAGACGTGTAAAATTCCGCCCCACAATTGATACGAAACTAGTTCCATATTTAAAGCCATTCTCGTCTAAACATATACTACAACACAAAGTCCTTTTTCCAATTCTTTTAATCCAAATTCTTAGGTCTAACATGTTATATAGTCATAAACAACTTCAACAACTATAATTCCTTCTTTATATAACATGTGACGACTTAAACTAATAATCAACTTGAATTGTAATCTTAAGGGTTAAACATGCTAGTTTTCGGATTAGGGTTCCAATAGTCAATACACTTATCAAACTTCATACTAAATACCTAATGCTTGCTAATATCCATAACTACAATGATAAGTAATCTTTAATTGCTAAAACGACAAGATTTATACCTTTACAAGCCCTTAAAATTTCCAAGATTCAAAGTCGCTCCTTAGCAATTCTTAGCTCCTTTCCTTATGTTCCAATCCTCTCCAAGCACTCCTTAGAAGCTCATGAAGAACTCTTCTTCAAGTTCCATCTTCAAAGTTGAAGAACATTTTAGGTTTTCGCCTTGCGACTAACGTGAAAACGTCATTTTTCTGAAATCTTTCTATTGATATATCCTTACAATACCCTTAGGGACCTTGGGTTAAAGTCTTGTGAATAAAGGATCACAAACTAAAATTTTTTCCTCCCCTTTTCTCTCAAACCCGAGAGCATTGCTTCAAGAACTCAAGTTCTTGCAATTTTTTTCTAAGTGTGGGAAGCTTATCTTGCTACTAGGATGACTATATAAAACATTGGAGGGTCAATATTATAACACTTGTTAGGTTTTGATGGAAGAGATCAAGCCAAGTGGCCCTTTGACTAGTCAATTATCTCAAGCTCTTTAATTAGCAAGACTTGGTCATCTATACATTGGTCAAATGACCATTTTACCCTTGAATATTTCGTCCAAGACCATAGTGGGGGGTGCCACATGTCGCCCTCCCATTCGTCCATAAAATTCCGTAACCCTCGTGGGTCCCACAAAACGTAAAATTCCTCGGGTGGGCCCCACATGACCAAATACGTAAAAATAAATTTCCATAATGATAATACATTCCAAAATCCTCAATTTATGCATTTTGAGAATCTAATTCTCCTCAACGAACATTTTTTCTTTCCGACGTTCGGAAGATTTTCCGTCGGAAAAACAATTCTTCCTTTCGTACCAATTTCAAGTCTTGAGTTCCTTATGTACATTCTCTTAAACATGTCCTGGATTTACGGGGTGTAACATAAGTACAAAAATTACTAAGTATGGAACGGAAATAAAGTACATTAAACAAGATCATAACTGTACAAAAGAATGACAGGGGCAAGTATAAAAATTAAAATACCAGATCCTACCGTGTCATTTTAACTCATGAAATCAATCGTACATTAATCATTCGTTTCCTTCTTTCAATAAGAATTAACATCATATTCTTACATACATACTTAAGAATTCGATCAAGTTTTTCCACATAACTTACATATCTTACATAACATAATCCGGCCCTTTATGGAGCGACTTTTTATTTGGGAGCTTACTTTGATTATCCATACGTGATAACGTGTCCGCCCATTCTAACACGGTGTACTGATGAATCATGTGGCATAATACGGCCCGCCTGTGGGGATCGATGTACTGTGGAATCATGTAGCATAATCTGGCCCGCCTGTGGGGCTCGGTGTACTGTGGAATCATGTAGCATAATTCGGCCCGCCTGTGGGACTCGGTGTACTGTGGAATCATGTAGCATAATCCGGCCCGCCTGTGGGGCTCGGTGTAAGATGACGTAACTCGGCCTATGTGTAGGCTCGTGGTAATATGGCGTAACCCGGCCTATGTGTAGGCTCGGTGTATCTCATAACATAATCCGGCCTATTTGTAGGCTCGGTGTATCTCATAACATAATCCGGCCTATTTGTAGGCTCGGTGTGATTTTCCTTACATAACATTTTTAAACCATCTTTTCACTTCTTCTTAAGTCGTTATAACAACTTCCCATAAAGCTATTATAACAACCTTTCATTTTAGAGAACTTAAGACACTTTTATTCTTGCAACATTAGGGAAACTAAACCCAAAAATACTACGTACATACATACTTAAAAAGAATCATAAAACTCCTTCTCTTTAAATAAATAAACGTATACTTTTAAAACTCAAGTCACATACTCTTTCGAAATCAAGCTTCTTAACTTTAGAAGTAAATCAAGTAACCCATATCTTGAAAAATAAAGTCTCATAACTTGTAAAGAAATCAAGTCTCATAACTTTAAATCAAATCTCTTAACTTTAGAAATCAAGTCCCATATCTTGAAAAATAAAGTCTCATAACTTGTAAAGAAATCAAGTCTCATAACATTAAATCAAATCTATTAACTTTAGAAATTAAGTCTCATATCTTGAAAAATAAAGTCTCATAACTTGTAAAGAAATCAAGTCTCATAACTTTAAATCAAATCTCTTAACTTTAGAAATCAAGTCCCATATCTTGAAAAATAATGTCTCATAACTTGTAAAGAAATCAAGTCTCATAACTTTAAATCAAATCTCTTAACTTTAGAAATCAAGTCCTATATCTTGAAAAATAAAGTCTCATAACTTGTAAAGAAATCAAGTCTCTTAACCTTAAATCAAATCTCTTAACTTTAAAGTACTTCACGTAACTTATACAATTTTGACTAAGCCACTCATACTTTCATAATCAAGACTCATATATTTCCAAAATCGACTTAATTACTTCTAATGAATTAAGTCGCATAGACTTACCAAATCAAGTCACATAGACTGACTAAAATTTAGTCACATAGACTTACCAAATAATCATATCAAAGGAAGGAAGAGGTTCACATACCTCGTTGGCGACTAACCCAAACGACAAGTAACAATACGCTCCAATGTACTTCAACCTTATTGGTTATTCCACAAGCCAAATAGAATGTGCTACACGTAGTACTTCAACCTAAAATGACAATAGCACTTCTATCAACTACAAGCTATCAAGTGTAGGACTTATACCAAATAATGGTCCTCTAATTCTACGGAAAATTGGGCAGCACTTCCTTTGTTTCTACGTACTTTTCCACCTTTTCCAAGGCCCGTATTCATCAACCAATAAGCCACATTTAAGGCACAACCAACAGTTAGTCAAAGGGGAATACACGCCTAACTGGACATGTAAAATTCTGCCCCACAGTTATACAAAACAGTCCACAAATCAGCCCATAAAAACAGTCCGCAATCCAACCATAACGAGGGTAAAATGTGAGGCCTTTTAACACCTTTCCACACCCTTATTCCCTTAGGACTTTCATTAGAAACTACTACAATTAAACATGCATAACAACAACTAAATTTCCAGCATTTAATTCCTCAAAACAGTCCACTAAACGACACAACAACGTCTAACAGTTTTGGGCAGTTTCTCGGCCACAACAACTACAACCCGATAACTCGTTCCTTACTCCATTTTATTCCAATTCGAGTTCCAAAACTTCTACATAAGTTATAACAACTTATTAACAACAATATTAATCCATTATAACATGCAATAGGTGAAGATAACAACGACAATAACCAACGAATTCCATTTGCACCAAATCTGTCCCAAATCGGTTTTAGCCACAAATATGGCTCAAACGCTTTTTATTATTCATTCTTTTCTAACACAAGTTCATCCATACATAATAACAATAAGTAATATCCAATTACTTTAAAAGAAGAAGGACTTTTACCTCATTTTTTTGCCCAAAAACGCCCCAAAACAGTCCGGTCTTTATTGGTGCGCAGCTGCTTTCGCTCCACTTCTTCAAGTTCCAATCACATATATGTACCCCCTACAACCTTAGGAGCAACTTATTTTTGAATCTCACTTCCAAAAAGTCGACGGAACCCCTAGGGTTTTGGCGTCAACTTTCTGCCAAGACAAGTAAAAACGTGTAGAATATTAATCTAGGCTTAGCACTTGGTTTAAGGGCTTAATCTTGGAGAAATAAATTGATCAAAAATGGTTGTTTTTAGCCAAGGGGCTCTCGAAATTATGGAGCTAAAGGGGAGAAGATGAGAGCTTATTTTTTGGTCCAAGTGTAAAGTGATCCAAGTCTTGCAAGACTTGGATATGTATAGCCAAGTGGAGTGGGACCCATGTCCACTTGTCCCCTCTCAAAATATCTAATTTGTTGTCATCTTAGCAAGACAAGTGGAGGGGTGCCACGTGTTGCCCTCCGATTGGTCCAAAATATTATAATTTTTTGAAGGTCCCTGCGAAATTGTGAAATTCTCGACGGACCCCATATTATCAGTTCCAACACCTTATAATCCAATACTAAGTCCATAAATCCAATTAGAAGTATTATACTACAAGTTAATAATTTTTCCGTCGTCACATTTTTTTTCCGAAATTTTCCTTAAGAAAATGTAATTATTCTTTCCTTCCAAAATTCAAATCTTAAATTCTTAATCACGTTCTCAATTAGTAGCCCCGGTATTACGGGGTGTAACAAAGGTGGCCTCCTCGCTACTATCTCTGACATCAGGAACTCGCACTCGAGCCTGCACTGCTCCGAATATCCCCGCGATCAAACCTCGCGCCGTAAGATCGAGGAGCACTCTGTGTCGGCTGAAATGTAGACCTAGCCTGCTACTGAGGCTGTTCGCCTCGAAAGTTACCTGAAACCGCTATCCCGCCCTCTGGCCGGCTGGTCTGGCCGTCCTCTCTCTCGCCTCAATCCCGCATAAGCTCGCATCTCGAAATATCCATACCGGGTGAAGGGCCACTCCTGCATACGTAGTACCCATATAACGGTCTAGCCCCATCACATAGCAGTGAACTCTGTCCGCCATGTCCGCCACAATAGTGACCGCATACCGGGCCAATGAGTCAAACTCCAGGTTGTACTCTCTGATGTTCCTCCCATTCAGTCTCAATGTCAAGAACCTATCCACGCAGGCTCTCCTCATCTCAGGAGGCAAAAAATGATCAAGGAAGGCCTCCGTAAACTCATCCCAAATGCCTGGAGGAGCACCCACACCTCTAGACAGCTCCCAAGACTCAAACCAGTTCAACGCAATATCGCGTAACCGGTAAGAAGCTAACACAACTGACTCTGTCTCCGAGGCCCTAAGTACCTGCATATTCCGTCAGAGTGCCGAGCGAACTCGAGGATCATCCTCGATCTCGAACCATAGAACTCGGGTGGATTACAACCCGGAAAATCCCAATCCTCAAACTGGCTCTGGGTTAGCTACTCGCTCTGCCGGCCACGCTCGCCACTATGCTAGTCAATAACCTGATCTGCTCTCCATAATCTCTATACTCCGCCCCTGGCTGAGGGACTGGAGGCTCAGGTATCGGAATCTCTGGAGCTGCGGCTGCTCTCGGCTCCTCCAATACTGCCGGCGTGGCTGAACTCGCCGACCGGCCCACAACCTCAGGCATAGTCTGGGCCTGAGTCCTAGTAACCCTCTGCGAACCACTAGCAGCTCCTGCTGCTGCCTTGCCCTTCTGGGCCCTGGTCGCCTTCCGTGGAGGCATAACTGGTACATAAGAATAGGTCAGAGAGGACTCAACCTAATAGGACAGCTCTACTGCACGATCTCAGAGAGAGAAGAATGGAAACCAATCCAAAATGTCATGCAACCTCCTGATTATAGACGTGGTGCATAACACACCGATAATCAAGACTCTACTAGACACGATCTGTAGACACTTTCCGAGGACTACCTGGGCACCCTTACAGGTATACATCAGAGATAATCAGCGAAAAATACATAACTCAACAAGAAATAAATAACAGGTTAGCCGATAAGGCTACCTCCCTGAATATATATAAATTTACATAAATCCAAAAACAGTTACCTTTTTTTTTTCTTACAAAGCGACCCACAAGATATGACTACAGACCCTCTAAGAGTTTTGACATAACAACTGTGACTGGACAGGGCCCCGCCATACCCCTGAATGTACATAAATCTACAACCTCAGGGAACCGTACCAAAAGACAAAGCCTCCTGAGAAATGAAGCTTTCAAGAATCGAGCGGTGATCCTAAGAGTGCGGATCGGCAAGTTATGTACCTCAACTCGCGGCATGAGCGCACTTCGAGGAGGTCAGTACAAAATATGTACCAAGTATGTAAAACTGAAAGTACTGTAATTTAAATCATAAAGTCTAGATATAAAAAGCTGGAGACAAGTATGATAATCAAATTAACAGTACAACCGTGCCTTGCAAAGTCAGTTTTACCTTTTAAAAGACTATTTCAACACATGAACAAAAGTCACACCACGGCTAGGGACACAAGCCCTCAAACCATCACACAGTCCAGTAAGGGTCTCAAGCCCGCAACACATCAAAGCGTGTCCGTGGAATCCTTTATCACTGCCGACAGCCGTAAGTGTAAATTATATCCATGTAACATGCCCGTGGAATCCCACCTCACTGCCGGCGTGCACATATGTAATATATATATATCTCATGCCCGTGAAATCCCTCATCTCGGGTGTCACGACCCGACCCTGGGCCGCGACTGGTTCCCTACCTGGGCACCCTATTCAGGTATACATCAGAGAATAGCAGCGGAACATACATAACATAAAAACATGTTTAGACAATAAACATCACAGGCTAACCGATAAGGCCGCCTTCCATAAAATATACATACTCAACAGTAAAACAGTATCACTCTGTGCTTACAACCCAAACCACAACATGTGACTACGCACTTAGAATAACAAGCGTGGCGGACAGGGCGCCATACCCCTGAATGTACATAAATCTACAACATCAGGGAAAGACTGTACCAAAAAGACAAGCCTCCGGAGAAATGGAGCTTCTGACGCCTGATCAGTGATCCTAAGAATGAGGATCCACCACCTGCTTACCCCTACCGCGGCATTTAACGCAGCCCCGAGGAAGGGTCGATACACATATGTACTAAGTATGTAAATCGAAAAATATCGTAATTACATCATAAGTTTAAAACAAAGTCTGAGACATATATGATAATCAAATTACGATTGCAAAGGTCTTACTAACAATGAGAGTAACTAAAGTATACTTACAACATAAAATAGGAAGCTCACGATCAAAGGGACCACCCGCCCGCGGATCATTAAGCAATCCTACTCCGGGACTATTTCACCGCGTGGTCGTGTGGACTGGACTGTGAGGTATTCCTCGTGATAGTCAGACTACCGCAGACGGACTATTTCACCCGCATAAGCCCATAAGGACTCGCATGAGGTATTCCTCGCATCATGGGTAGCAAATCTACGGAAACAGGTGGTATAACGTCTTGGGGGTTTACCCCTCATTTATACTCTTACCCTGAAGCAGGTGGTATAACGTCTTGGGGGTTTACCCCTCATTTATACTCTTACCCTGGAGAAGGTGGTATAACGTCTTGGGGGTTTACCCCTCATTTATACTCTTACCCTAACTCAACCGGCCATCATACATAACATAAGCCCTACCGGCTTATCATACATAACATAAGCACTACCGGCTTATTATACAATAAATAAGCAAGTTAAGAAATCCCCCTAACTTCTTATTAGCCTTATTCATATACACTCTCATTTTAGTTTACTTAAGGCACTAACATGTCATTATAAAAATCCAGGAATTTAACCCAAAGTACTACATACTTCTATTCTTTTAAAATGACTCTTTTTCATATAAAACTTCCAAGATACTAATCACCGTAGTATCAAGTCACAATCACTTTTCAAGACAAGTCACAATACCTTTAGAAATAAAATTAGGCTTCTAAATCAAGTGACTTCTTTTCTTTTAAAACCTTAGGCAATTGATGCCTTAAAATCAATTTGCCTTTCATTAAATCAAGTCATTTTATCCTTATTTATATTTCCATAAAGCTAATATAACCAACTTCCCATAAAGTCGTTATATTAACTTTATACCTTAGCCAATTACAACTTCCTATCCAAGGGACTTATACGTTTAAAACGAAACAAGTATCAATACTTTAAAACACTTCAAGACCCTTAACTTGAAAACTTAAGACATCCCTAATACTTTAAGGAAGTGAGTTAATCCCTTAACTCACCCAACTTTGCCATTCTTAAAACAAGTAAAGGATATCCAAGTCTAGTACGTCTACCGTACTATATAAGTCAACTATTCATGCTCAAAAGATAGGAAAGTTCTACATACCTCTTCGGGTCAATCCACTTGCTAAGTACAATATCCCGCCCGTAGTATGTGTTATACCCCGTAATTCCAGAGTATGTACGTAAGGACGTACGTAGAAAATTTGAAGCTTAAAGTATGTAAGGGCCGAATTTCACTTTGTGCACAACACCCGATTAGAGTCGTTTTTCGACGAAACGTTTTACACAACTCGCGTAGGATAAATTACGGCTATGTCATTTCTAATTTTTGCGGGTTTTTCCGAGAGACGAAACATTTTGGACCAACGAGAGGGCGACACTTGTCACCCTCTCATTGGGGACGTTGGGCGGTAACAAGTGGGACGAATTGGAGCCTATTTTGTCAAGGAGTTGGTAGGATATTTTGTGTAGTAGATAGAATGGACACTTGCCTAAATCCTCACCCTACACTTGCCTTGCACTTGGCATCATCTTGGCCATTGGTTGGCCAATGCTTGACCTATAAATACCCCTCTATGTTGATGAACTTCTTCATCCAAATATTTTCTAAGTCTTGAAAATCCCTCCCCTTTCTTGTTGTGTTTTCGTCCAACACCTCCCCCCCCCCTCTAGCCTTAGTGGCTTGGCCGAGAGCCCCCCCCTCTAAAGCAAGCCCTAGCCGAAACACTACCCCCCTCCCTTGGTAGAAATGTTGTCTTCCAAGTATTGTTATAATGCCCAAATTACCCTAGCCCAAATCCTTTATAGTATTTAAGTAGAAGTGGTGTAGAACTTCTAAGGGTTCTTGGGGCTATCGGAGCGTACAAATTAGGAGCTAAACCTTGCTCAGGAGCGACGTTTAACTTGGATAATATTGGGCTTATCGAGGTAAATAACCTTATCCTCCCTTTGTAATTAGAATATACATACTGTAGAAGTTTAGGAATAAGTATTAAATACTTAGAAGGATATTACAGAATAGAAATGAACTGTTATCACCGTAGAAGGGTATAAAAGAAGAATAATTGAACTGTACTCACATAGTGATTGCAGTACCAGATCGTATAGTTTACCGGGTAGGGAAGTGCTGCCCAAATGTCCATAGAATAGCGAACCCTCTGCTTAGAGCTTTGTACAGTACAGTCTAGACGTTGATAGACGTATTTGACTGTTATAGGTCGATTCTCTGCGCGCGACATATTCAACTTGGCAGGTGGATTTCGCCGAGAAGGTATGTGATTCTTCCTATACCCTTGAGCATGATATTTTAAAGATATATATATAGTACGGTAGACGTACGTGTGTTGACTGAACGTAATTGTACGGCAATGTCTTTTGACTTAAGCCTGAATAAAATATATATATATATAGTACGGTAGACGTACGTGTGTTAACAGAACGTAGTTATACGGCAATGTCTTTTGACTTAAGCCTGAATAATAAGAACCTTGAAGTATTTCAAAAGAATTAAGAACTGTTTTTGAAAGAAGAGTAACGCTTGGTTTTAAAAGCTTAAGAGTTATACTAGCTTTATGGGAAGTTAGGTATAACGGCTTGAGAGAGATAAAACGAATGATTTATTGATTTTAGAAGTTAGGAAACTTGATCTTAAAAGATAAGAGACTTGACTTAATTTAATTAATATGAATTTTGTGTGAAACCTCATTCGTGAGTAATGAGTGCTTGGTTTTTAAAAGGAATAATGTTTTACTGATTTCAGAAATCGGAATGAGTATCGACAAACCACAGCAGCGTTAATAAAGGGAAATGTATTGACTAATAAAGATATTATTAACCAGTAGAAACCTCCATCTGCATAGGAGCTAAGATAAGACAAAATGATATTGTAACGACCCGTTCCGGGGCCCGTTACTGGTGCCTTACCCTGGGCACCCTAGTGATACATACATCAGAGAAAATCAGCGGAACATAAAACATGAGTCATTTAACAAGAGATATAATAAATAAACAGGCCAACCAAAACAGTTGCCTTCAAAGATATACATAAAACTGAGCAGTTTAATCCTTTTACAACCCCGCCCACAAAGATTACATGCACTTAAGATATCTGATGACTATGACGGGACAGGGCCCCGCCATACCCCTGAATGTACAAGAACCTACAACTCAGGGAACACCTACCAAAAGATAAGCCTCCGGAGAAACGGAGCTTCAAATGCGCTGAACTGTGATCCTATGAGCGAGGATCCACGACTGATGTACCTCTACCTGCGGCATGAACGCAGCCTCAAGGAGGTCGATAACAGTACCAAGTATGTGAAACTGCAATCAGAATGAAATCATACTAGTCTATATAAAGCGAGACATGTATGATAACCAAACTACGATTCACAACATAAAATACCATCACTCCAATATAACTATGGGTCTCACGCCCACAACATCAATCAGGTTCGCATTATGGCCGCATGCCCCCGGAATACTGCATCGGTGTAGACATGTCCATGATGCAACAATAATACCAATGTCCCATGGCCACATGCCCCCGGAATTCTGCATCGGTGTAGACATGTCCATGTGACCTCAACAACAAGACAGCAATCCAAATGGAAGCATACCCGTGCGCTACGCATCGTGTCAGTATGTCCAAAGGGAAAAATAAGACAACATTCCAAATGGACGCATACCCGTGCGCTACGCATCGTGTCAGTATGTCCAAAGGGAAAAATAAGACAACATTCCAAATGGACGCATACCCGTGCGCTACGCATCGTGTCGAGATGTCCAGCGGAAACAACAAGGCGGTAATCTAAATGGAAGCATACCCGTGCGCTACGCATCGTGTCAGTATGTCCATAGCGATGCACAACAAAGGTTATCACAATAAGCATAGCCAAGCTTCACAACAACAAGCATAGGCCAGTTTCACAACAACACAAAGTACTTTCATTTTATACCAAAGTCCGGGTTTTAGCCCTAAAGTACTACGTACGTTAAATTTTGTAAAAGAGATCCATTACTTTTATCAAAGTCACCCGATACCCGTAGTATTAGAATGACCAACCCACATTTTTAAGTAAACCAGAACACTTTCCTTTTAAAATCAAGTACCAACATTCTTTTCCTAAGTTCCAGTTTGCCTAGTTTCAATTACTCCAACTTCTCATTTTCAAAAGGTTTCATAGTTCCCAAACTTAATCACTTGATTCCTTTTTAGAACAATTGAGTAACATATGTCATATATGTGAGTAGTTTATTCTTGTTTATAACGATCTTATTACAGACCGTGATCTAGACAATGTAAGATCATTTGGTCTCATCTTAGCTTCTATGCAGATGGAGGTTTCTACCGGTTTTAATACAACACATCATTATTCAATACATTTTCCTTTTATTTACGCCGCAGTGGTCCTGTCGATACACATTCGATTCCGAAATCAAGAAACATTATCCCTTTAAAACCAAGTACTCATTACTCACGAATGAGGTTTCACAAAAATCCACATTAAAACAAATAAGTTAAGTCTCTTATCTTATAAGATCAAGTCTCTTAACTTCTAACATCAAGAAACCATTTTCATTTACATAAGGTTGTTATAACTAACTTCCCATAAAGCTATTATAACACCCTATGTTTTAAACCAACCAAATCACTTAGCACTGACGCTCACCGCACTACATAGTTCACAACAATCATGCTAGAAAAGATAGGAAGAGGTTCACATACCTCGCGACGATTTATCGACAATAAGCAAAATGCTCCAAGTACTACAACCTTGCTAGCCCTTTCCACTCCTCGAGTAGAATACGCTACTCTTAGTACTTTCACCTATAAAGGTCACAAACGTCTATTAACCCCAAAACACAAGTTTTCTATCTTTCTATAGAAAATTCGCAAAGACCTCCCCGCAACACAGAAATCTCCTTCTCTATCGAGGCCGGCTACCAAGCCAACCAGGGGGGGTTTACACGTCTAACCGGACGTGTACAATTCTACACAAGTCTACTGCAATACAGTCCTATGTAAATACAGTTCAGTTCAGTTCTTCAGGCTTAAGTCAAAAGACATTGCCGAATACTAAGTAGTTCCATATATAGTATACTTCAACTATATATTCTAACAAACATGTAATTTCCAATTACAATAGAGGGACAAGATAATTACCTCGATAAGCCCAAAATTATCCAAGTTATAATGTCGATCCTGAGCAAGGTTTAGCTCATTTCACTGCGCTCCAAACCACTCCAAACAACCCTTAGAAGTTCTAACCAACTTCTACTCACATACTTCAACCAACTATGAAGATTTCCTTAGGGTTTCGGTTTGAGACTAAAAAGGACAAAAGGTAGTATTTCCGGGCTCTACGTATAGAGGTATCTTTGGAATACTACAAGGTACAAGGCTAAGGTATTTTGGTCATTATAACAATACTAGGGGAGTATTTCTATACCACAACAAGGGGTATTATACGAAAACAACTAGGCTAGGGGGGGGGGGGTACCCCACGGCCAAGCCTCACAAAGGGGGAGGGGGAAGCCTCTCGGCCAAGCTCCTCAAAAAGGGGGACTACCTTTGGACGAGAACAACACTAAAGGGGAGGGATATTTCAAGACTTGGAATGAAATGAGGATGAAGAAAACCTTCAAGCAAGGGGTATTTATAGACACCAACGGACAAGATCAAGCCATGGGGGCAAGTGGATGGCCAAGATTGGCACAAGTGCACCCTAACCTACTCCTTAAATCCCTCACAAAACAAAGACCCATGAAAAGGGCCTTAAAAACCTCCTAGCCGTGGCCCTCTCAAACCGTCAATGAGGGTGACAAGTGTCACCCTCCCGTTGGTCCAAAAATGTTCCGCTCGGAAAAATCCGCAAAAATACAAAACGACATAGCCGGAATTTGCCCTTCGCAAGTTACGCAAACGCTTCGCTAAAACGACTCTAACCGTGTTGTGCACAAAGGTAACTTCGCCAAGCCACCTAGGCGGGGTGACACGTGTCACCTCCTATTGGCCCTCAAAACGTCTTCGAAAAATATCCACAATGGCCAAAATCTCAAAACAAAGTGGGCTACAAAACCAGAATTTCTCCCGTGGGCCCCACGTGACCATTTCCGAAAATAAAATCTCAAAATTCTAATATAATTTAAGAAGCCCACATACCAAATCTGGGAATCCAATTCTTATTAACGAACCTTTTTCTTCACAAATAGACGGAAACTTTTCCGTCGAAAACTCACATCTTTCTTTCTTTTTCAAAATTTCAGTCGTACTCTCGCACGTACGTCCTCACATATATACCCTGCAACTACGGGGTATAACAGATATTTCCTAGATCATGGCTGCTTTAATCAGATTGATTTAAACAAGAATAACCTACTCACATATAAGGCATATGTTTCTCAAATCTTTTTAAAGAAGAATTACATCATTAAGTGATTAAACTATGAACTACGGAACCTTTCGAAAATGAGAAACTTGAGCATCTAAAATTAGGCAAACCTGAACGTTTAGAAAAGAATGTTGTTACTTGATTTATAAAAAGGAAAGTATTCTGGTTTACTTAAAAATATTAGTCACTCTATTACTACGGGTATCGGGTGACCTTTATAAAAGAAATGGACCTCTTAAAGAATTAATGTACGTAGTACTTTGAAGATAGAACTTGGTTTTGTTATCATAATCATTAATGTACCTTGTGTGGTTAGCTTGTCTATGTTTTGCTGGTAATAGCCTTGTGATACTTTCCTGCTGTTTTGATAAGTACTCATGTTATGATACTACGTGTGTTAGTGTCTTGTGATGTTATTCTTGTTGTGCTTACGTTGTAAACGTTAAGACTGTTGTACTGTTATTATATCACATACCCCCCTTGACTTATTATACCGAGGGCTTGCCACCCTTGATGCGGGTCTTTACGGCCTATGCGGTCTGTATGACTATGCGGAGCAGCGGTATGCTCCAGGATTGATCATTCCGGGTGTATTAGCCTGATGCGGGGGATTCCCTATGCGGTTTGTATGACTATGCGGTCTTTTGAGGCTATGCGGGCTGCGAAGTCCAAAGTGTAGGGGTTGGCTGCCCCCGATGCGAGGAATACCTCATGCGGGTCCATGTGTGACCTATGCGGACTGCGGGAGTCCAGGGCTAGGCATGCATAATGATACTATGGGCGATTGGCCTTGCTTCGATCATTCGCGGCCTAGGAAAGACCTGTTACAGTTTACCTGTTATTGCTCTTGGTTGTGATGTGGCACTATGTGCAAATTGAACTAATAGTATTTGCAAATGTTTTAAATACTTTGATTTCATTTAAAGTACTTTACAGTTTCACATACTTGGTACTGTTGTCGACTCTCCTTCTGGGCCGAGTTCACGCCGCAGGTAGAGGTACTCTCCGTTGATCCCCGTTCTTAGGATCACCGTTTCGCGTTGGGAAAGCTCCGCTTCTCCGAGGCTTAGCATTTGGTATGGTCCTGCCGTTGTAGATATTTGCATTCAGGTATGGCGGGCCCCGTCCGCCATTGTTGTTTTAAACTCTTGCAGTCCAGAGACTGTAAAGGTTGGGATGTAATCGCTCATTTTGGGGTATTTATATATATATATGCCGAAGGCAACTTTTTCCTAAACCGTGTCTTATTTATACTTTCATATCTTGTTGTTTTATATTCCGATTTCTCGATGTATGACTACTTGGGTGCCCGTAGGCGCTACCACGCCCCTGAACGGGTCGTGACAAAAGTGGTATCGAGCGATTAATCCTCGGAAAGTGTCTACGATCGTATCTAGTAGAGTCTTGATTATCGGTGTGTGCACCACACCAATAATCAGGAGGCTATAGGATATTTAGGATTGGTTTCCATTCTTCTCACTCTGAGATCGTGCTTTAGAGCTGTGTTATAAGTTGGACCCTCTAACGTATTCCTTTCCTTTACCAGTGATGCCTCCGCACTGTGCAACTCGCCCGTATGCAGGCAAGCCGAGGCGGAGCTGCGAGTGGAGTTCAGAGAGTTAGAAGGCACAGCCCAATCATCACTGGGTGATGCTTCATGCGGAGTCCTGAGGCGTCGCCGCCAAGAAGCAGAGTTTGGCACGGCGATAGCTCATCGCGCCATGACATCCGACCTTCGCCCACGACTAGGAGCAGAAAATATGGATTGGAAGGAGACGGCCCTGTTACTAGGAAGGGATTTGACAGCCAGAGAGTATTTTATGTACCGGTATACCAAGGATATTGATGATTATCTAAAGAAGGGTTGTGAAGAAGTAGCTCTTCAGTCAGGAATAAGCCGGGCTTGCGTTCAGGATTATGTGCAGCGGGCTGAGAGACGTAGAGGTCGACAGATTAACCAAGACCAGCAGAAGAGGGCCCGATTGGCAGGATCATTTGGTAACTCTCGAGGCGAACCGCCTCAGCAGCAGATTAGACCTGCGCCTCCGCTGCGCAGAGTGTCCTCCACGTGGTTCGCTTATTCCTCGATGTTCACATGTGCGGGCGTCATCCCGAAATGTCGTCTTTTATCGGTGTTTGTTTTACTTGCGTCGCCGTGGCCATGTGGCGAAAGAATGTGCAAGAAGGAGGACTCAGCCTACTAGATCAGTTGCGGATTCAGAGGTGCGGAGAGGAAGGGGTGTTAGCCAGAGGAGGCCACCCCCACCTCGGTGTGGCCATTGTGGTCGATGTCATTTTGGGGAGTGTCGTCGTTCGGCGACTTGTTATGTTTGCGGCAGGCCATTTTATAGAAATTGTCCACCAGAGTTGGCGGGGATGTAGAGACTCGCCTTCAGATCGGTGAATAGTTCATCACCTTCCTCAGGTATCGCCAACGTATGAGTGATTAGAACGACCTAGGGGAAGTGCAGCGTAGATACAGGTATGTCCTTAACCCTCTAGAGATTTTTATGTATAGTAAAATGCGAATATCGTAAGTATTATTTTCGGTTAGCATTGTGTTAATTGTGATTAGAAATTATGGTTAGTTAACCGGGTAAGATTGGGGGATAGAGAGAGTAGGAGCCTTAGAATATTATACGTAGAGACCTTAGAGGCGAGGCCATCTTTGGTAAAAGAATTATTTCATGTTTGACCCTTATCAAAGTGCATAGTATACGTGAGATATTTTTGTGGGATAAATCCCTGAGTGATGTGAAATGAAAGAGGGTAGTTGAGCTTAGAAGACCGCTAGGTTTTCGTAACGTGATTAGTGAGATTGTTCCGGATCGGGGAACTAGTGTTTGGCGTTGCCGAAGTGGGTTGAGGCCATATGGTAGTCGACCCGCCTTTGTATGGTGGGTCATTTGTGGTAGTCCCGCTTTGTGTTAGGGTCACGAGGGTGTTAGGCCCGAGTTTAGTTAACCATTATGCGAGTTCGTGGACGTTGCTCGACTGTAGTCGGGCCGAGGTCACCGTCCTATCTTTAAATCAAACCGTGTTCTCGGTAGTAAGTTGCGAGATGATTATTTCAGGAAGGTTGTAAGGCTGCACGAGGTGTCTACCTTCACCTTATGGCAGACAGTGGAGTCCAAGTTACGGATGTTTCTTTTCTGGAAGAGTTACCAGGCAAGGTTAGGAACTCAGGTGAACCTCAGTGTGACATTCACCCTGCCGATGTTTGGATTTGGGGTAGTCAGGACTCTTCGCCTCTTGTTGAGTATGTATTATATAGCTACCATTTAGATTCGTGTCGCCGTTTGGAGCCTTTTATAAGCGCTAGTGTAAGATTGCCGATCGATTGATTCGATGTAAGCAAAGTGCGGATAGTTGGTTCGCACTTGGCCGCCAGAATGTGGTTAGGGTGTGACGAGTTTTGGAGAAACAGAGGAAACTTAGCCCGAGTTACTTTGGGCCTTTGCAGATCATATGAAGGTTAGGCCAGGTTGCCTATGGTTGGCATTGCCGTCCAACGTGGGACGCAGTGCGTCCAGTCTTTCGTGTCGTTATGTTTGGGAAAGTATCGGAGATCCATCCAGAGTGTTCTCAGTTAATGATGACCAAGTTGGAGATAGTTGTTACACCCCCTATTTACAGAACATGTTTTAAGAACGTACGTAAGAACTCATAGGTGTTAAGATTTGAGACTTGTAAAATTTATCGGAAATTATGAATTTGTCGGAAAACGTATTATTATGACGAATGGGAGGGCGACACGTGTCACCCCCCCTTTAGAGAGCTTGGACGAAAATGCCATGGACTAAATGGTCATTTGACCTTTGGTAGGATGATTAAGTCTTGCAACTTGTAGCATGAGAGAATTGACCAAGTCAAAGACCCCACATTAGTCTTGATATTTGTTAAGACCTCATCCAAACCACCCATTTGTTTAGATCTTAATCCTCCATTACACTATATAATACTAGTAGTGCAAGACAAGCTTAACACTTAGCCAAAATTTCACACAAATTGAAGAACAAAGCCATATTGCTCTCGGGTTCACATGAAGGAAGAAAGGAAAATTTTCGTTTCTTGTTCTTTAAGCCACACACTTTAAACCAAGGTTCTTGAGTGTAGTGTAAGCATATCTCAATAGAAAAATCTCGGAAAAAGATAGTTTTCGGGTTAGTCGCAAAGTGAAAACCTAGTGGCTTTCTAGGTTTTGGATTGGAGGTTTGAAGGAAAGTTGTTGGTATTGTTCTAAGGGTCTCAAGTAGCGGATTGAAGTGTCTTGAAGAGTCTCTAAGTTGCTAGGGAGCGACTTCGGATTTGGAATTGGATTAAGAATCGTTGAGGTATAATCTTGTTCTTTGAAAGTATTACAAGATTATTTATTTTGTTGTTAGCTTTACTTGTTGCTAGCATGAAGTATGTGTTGAAGTTTATAAGGATTATAGATCGATTGTAGTCTTGGAAATTCGAAATGAAATGTAGGCCATGTTGAGATGGATTACAATTTGATCGTTATTAGAAATCGTCGCATGTTAGTTACTTAAAGATTTTGGTTGTTATAATCAAATGCGACTTGATATCATGTTATGCTACCAATTTGGATTGAAATGGAAATTGGATAAGAATTGGTATTGTTGAACTCAAGGTGGCCGAAATTGTACTTATAGTTGTTATAGTTTGTTATTCATTTGTATTGGACTACCTTATAGATTGTGGTGAGCCAATTGGGGCTGTTTGGTTATTGTATTCGGCCTTGAAAAAGGTGGCATAGTAGTAGAAACAAAGGAAGTGTTGTCCGATTTTCCGTAGAATTTGGCGACTTAGCACTTAGAATATTCTACGTTTGAAGTAAGAGGTTAATGGACGTATTGTGACCATGATAGGTTGAAGAACTAAGTATAGCGTATCCTACTTGAAGAATGGGATAGCTCAAGGTTGAAGTACTTTGGAGCATTTTGCTACTTGTCGACAATCGTCATGAGGTATGTGAACCTCTTCCTTCCTTTGGCATGATTCTATGTATGGAATATACCTGTGGTATCATTTCATGTTTCCTGTTACTCTTAGAAGTTAAGAGGTAGTTGTGTGATCTACTCTATGTAGAACTTTTCCTATCTTTAAGCATGACTAGTTGCACGTATGTAGTACGGTAGACGTACAAGACTTTGACATTCTTTGCTAGCCTTATAAAATGCCAAGTCGGGTGAGTTAGGAAGTTAACTCACTTCTTTGAAAATATTAAGGATGTCTTAAGTCTTAGTAAAGTTAAGGGACTTGAAGAGTTTTGAAGTATGCGATACTTGTTCCGTTTTAAACGTATAAGTCCCTTGGATAGGAAATTGTTTTTGACTAAGGCATAAAGTGAATATAACGGCTTTATGGGAAGTTAGTTATATTTGCTTTATGGAAAGATAAATGACTTGTTTTTAATGAAAAGGCAACTTGATTTTAAGGCATCAATTGCCTAAGGTTTTATAATAAAAGGAGTCACTTGAGTTCAAAAGGTTAAGAGACTAATTGTATTTTTGAAAATTAAGAGAATTGATTTGAAAGTATTTAATACTTGGTTTCAAAAAGTAGAAGTCTCTTGGTTATAAAAGGAATGAGTTGGTCTAAGACTAAAAGGGTTATAACGGCTTTATGGGAAGTTGGTTATAACGGCTTTATGGAAGGTTAAAAGAATGGTTTTCTTCAGTAATGTAAGTAATGAGATGATTTGAAATAAAGAAGGGCAAACTGTTTTTAAGGTACCAGTTGCTTAAGGTTTTTAAGAAAGAAGTCACTTGTTTTTAGAAGCCGGTAATTGTATTTCTAAAAAGGTATTGTGACTTGTCTTGAAAGGTGGATAGGACTTGATACTATAGTCGTTAGTATCCGTGCGAGATACCTTCGCGCACTATATGACATTATCGACCCAGGAATGGGCCGGGCAGTATACCTTTACGGGCAGACTATATGACATTATCGACCCAGGAATGGGCCGGGCAGTATACCTTTACGGGCAGACTATATGACATTATCGACCCAGGAATGGGCCGCAAGATACCCACGCGAACTATATGACATTATCGACCCAGGAATGGGCCGGGCAGTATACCTTTACGGGCAGACTATATGACATTATCGACCCAGGAATGGGCCGGGCAGTATACCTTTACGGGCAGGCTATATGACATTATCGACCCAGGATTGGGCCGGGCAGTATACCTTTACGGGCAGACTATGTAACCTTGATCGCGTCCCAGATTGGGCCGGGTAGGGTAGGTGCCCCTCCTAAAAGGGCCGGATTATACTTATGAAAGATAAGTAAGTTATACAGTAATGAACTTAATGATTTTTCCTAATCATGTACGTAAGAATGTGGCTATAGCTTTTTATTGAGAATGAAAAAAGATAATAAGGTGCTGTTAAGTTCATAAGTGGTAATGACACGGCAGGATCTGGTATGTATTTTTATACTTGTCCTTGTCATTCTTTTGTCTGATTATGATCTGCATCAGACGTTATTTTTGTTCCATATTCTGCACTGTTATCGACCCCGCCGGGCTGCGTTCATACCCGCAGGTTTTAGGTACCCAGGTTGGCGATCCTTGCTCTTAGGATCTCGGTTCAGTTTTTGAGAGAAAGCTTCATTTGCTCCGGAGGCTTAGCTCTTGTATGGTGTTCCCTGAGGTAGTAGATTCATGTATATTCAGGGGTATGGCGGGGCCCTGTCCCGCCACAGTTGTTACGTTAAAACTCTTAGAGGTCTGTAGTCACATTTTGTGGGTCAGTTTGTAAAGAAATGAGGCAACTGCTTCGGTTGTATATATTTATGTCCAGGAAGGTAGCCCTATCGGCTAACCTGTTGTCTTACTTCTGTTGTTTTATTTTTATAGGTTCATGTATGTTCCGCTGATTATCTCTGATGTGTACCTGTAAGGGTGCCCAGGTAGGGCACCAGTCGCGGTCCCGGGGTCGGGTCGTGACAAAAGTGGTATCAGAGCAGTTAGTCCTCGGAAAGTGTCTACAGACCGTGTCTAGTAGAGTCTTGATTATCGGTGTGTTGTGCACCACATCTATAATCGTGAGGTCAGCAGGACATTTAGGATTAGTTTCATTCTTCTCTTTACGAGATCGTGCAAGAGCTGTCTTATTAGGTTGAATCCTCTCTAACCTATTCTTATGAAACGATTATGCCTCGCTGGCGCGACGAGCTCGAAGGGCAAAGCGGCGGGAGGCTGCTAGGGGTACACTGAGGTTACGGGACTCCTGCACGAACTATGCACGAGGTAGTAGCGGGACGAGTTCACCCACGCCGGCGATATTAGAGGAGCCGAGGCGCGGTAGCTCCAGAGGTTCCGTGCGAGCCTCGATCCGTAGCCGGGCGAGTTTAGAGATTATGGAGAGCGGTCAAGCTATTGACCGACATAGTGTTAGAAGCGCAAGACAGGAGCAGTAGCTAACCTGGCCATGGCGATTTGCGGATCCGGATTTTCGGGTTGTCATCCGCCCGAGTTTTATGGTTCGAGTGAGGAGGATCCGCAGGAGTTCGTTCGGCACTACTGGACTATGCGGTTCTTAAGGCTTGGAGACAGTGCATTATACTAGCCTCATACCGTTCTGCGATATTGCGTTGAACTGGTTTGAGTCTTGGAGTGCCGGCGAGAGGATGATGCTCTTCCAATTTGTTGGAGGAGTTCACAGAGGCCTTTATGGATCACTTTACCTCACGAGATGAGGAGGGCCCGCGTGATAGATTTTTGACCTTGAGGCGAATGGAAGGACTATCGGGAGTATAGCACGAGTTTGACTCCTTGGCCAGGCATGCGCACACCATTGTAGCTAACATGGCGGATAGAGTTCATCGTTATGTGATGGGGCTAGACCGTCATATGATTACTGCATGCTTGGGGGTGGCTCTTCAGCCCGGTATGGACATTGCTAGGATGCGCAGCCTATGCGCGAGGATGAGGATAGAGAAAGGAGGATCAATTTGACTCGAGCCCAAGAGGGCCAAGACATCAGGGTCTCAGAGCAGTTTTAGAGGCGGACAGTCTCAGCAGCAGACTAGGTCTACATTGCAGCCAGCACCGAGTGCTCCTCCACAGTTTTCCTGTTATACCCCGTATTTCCAGAGTATGTACGTGAGGGCGTACGTATAATAATTTTAGCCTAAAGGTGGGCTAGTTTCGAAATTTGTACACAACACCCGATTGGAGTCGTTTTTCGACGAAACATTTCCACAGCTTTCGTAGGGAAAATTCCGGCTATGTCATTTCTAATTTTTACGGATTTTTCCGAGAGACGAAACATTTTGGACCAACGGGAGGGTCACATTGGAAGGGGTGGGCGGTAATGCTTGGCCGAATGGGTCTTGTGTAGTAGGTAGGATATTTTGTGCAAGTTGTGTGGTAGATGGATAAGGTACACATGGTGGAATCCTAGCCCTACACTTGCCTAACACTTGGGTGAATCTTGGCCATTGGTTGGCCATTTCTTGACCTATAAATACCCCCTTAGTTGATGAACTTTCTTCATCCAAAAATTGTCTAAGTCTTGAAAATCCCTCCCTCTCCTCTTGTTGTTTTCGTCCACCACACCCCTCCCCTTTGAGAGCCTAGCCGAGGCAAACCCCCTTGTGAGAAGCTTGGCGAGAGGTACCCCACTGCTTGTTGTCTCGTAAAAATACCCCCTTGTTGTGGTATAGAAATACTCTCCTAGTATTGTTATAATGCCCAAATACCTTGGCCCAAATGCCTTGTAGTATTCTCAAGATTACATTTGTACAAAAGCCCAGAAAATACTATTATACTTCCCTCAGTCACAAAAACGAAACCCTAAGGAAAACCTTCATAGTCGGTTGAAGTGTTAAGTAGAAGTTGCGTAGAACTTCTAAGGGTTGGTTGGAGCGGATTGGAGCACTCGGAGTAGGAGCTAAACATTGCTCAGGAGCGACATTAAACTCGGATAATTTTGGGCTTATCGAGGTAAATACTACTGTCCTTCTAGTGTAATTGGAAATTACATACTGTAGTAGTATAGAAATGAATATAAGATTCATAAGAAGAGAATTGGAATATTACAGAAAAGACTTGAACTGAAATCACTTCAGAAGATGATAAGTAGAAGTTAAACTGTACTTACATAGGACTGTATATACAGTAGACTGATAACCTTTATTGGTTGAATGTTCTGCAAGTAGCATGGGCTACTTAGAAGGTGGACCAGGCTAGCCGGGTTATAGCCGTGGAGCGTTTTGCTTATAGTCGATAATCGTCGCGAGGTATGTGATTCTTCTTATACTCTTGAGCATGATATTTTAAAGGAAGATGTATATAAATGCGGCAATGTCTTTTGACTTAAGCTTTGAATAATATATAGTACGGTGAGCGTCGTGTGCTAATTGAACGTAGTTGTACGGCAATGTCTTTGACTTAAGCCTGAATACTAAGAACCTTGAATGTATTTCAAATGTTAAGAAACCATTTTTGAAAGAAGAGTAACACTTGGTTTTAAAAGGTTTTAAAAAGAGTTATACTAGCTTTATGGGGAGTTAGGTATAACGTCTTAAGAGAGGTAAATGGTTTACTGATTTTAGAAGTTAAGAGACTTGATCTTATGAGATAAGAGACTTAACTTAAATGACTTAAAATGAGTTTTGTGTGAAACCTCATTCGTGAGTAATGAGTACGTGGTTTTAAAAGGAATAATGTTTCTTGATTTGAAATCAGAATGTGTATCGACAAACCACTGCAGCGTTAATAAAGGAAAATGTATTAAATAATGAAGTATTATTAAAACCAGTAGAAACCTCCATCTGCATAGAAGCTAAGATAAGACAAAATGATATTACATTTCCTAGATCATGGCTGCTTAATAAGATTGATTATGAATAAGAATAACCTACACTCATATAAGGCATATGTTACTCAATAGTTTTAAAAAAAAAAAGGGGTTAAGACATTGAACTATGAAACTTTTCTAAAAAGAGACTTGAGTGATGAAAATTAGGCAAACTGGAACTTTAGGGAAAAGAAAGGCATTGTGTTGTCTTAAAATGGTTTAAAACTTAAAGTGTTATAACAGCTTTATGGGAAGTTGGTTATAACGACTTTATGAAAACAACAGAAGGGTTTTTATCATTGGTTTTAAATGTGGAAACTTGGCTTTAATAAGAGAAGTTGTTTTGGTTTACTTAAAGAATGTAAGTCACTCTATTTTTATACTACGGGTATCGGGTGACTTTTATAAAAGGAATGGATCTCTTTAAAAGGAATTTAACGTACGTAGTACTTTAGGGTTAAAACCCGGACTTGACATAAAATGAAAGTACCTTGAGTTGTGTATAACTTGCCTAAGTTTGTTGTTGTGTAACTTGCCTATGCATGTTGTTGTGAAACTTGCCTATGCTTATTGTGATAGCCTTTGTTGTGCAAGTACTGTGTTCTACTCAACTACCGGTTCATCCGGGAATGTATTTCACTTGACTACCGGTTCATCCGGGAATGTATTTCACTTGACTACCGGTTCATCCGGGAATGTACTTCACTCGACTACCGGTTCATCCGGGAATGTACTTCACTCGACTACCGGTTCATCCGGGAATGTATTTCACTCGACTCTAGGTTCATCGGAATGTATTTCACTCGACTCTGGGTTCATCAGGAATGTATTCCACACGTTTCTATACTTGGTCCATAAGATGGGCGAGACATGTTATGCGTATCACGATTTGTACCTAGACTGCCGGGAGTGAGGAAGGAGTTCCACGGGCATGAGGATGACTTGAGGCGTGAGTCACGACTTGACATGGCGCTTATGTTATGATCAGTAGTTGGTTATCATACATGTCTCACCTTTTTATAGACTATTATGATTTCATTCTGACATTTCTGATTTCACATGCCAGTACTGTTGTCTTGACCTCCGCCGAGCTGCGTTCATCTGCAGTAGAAGTACATCATTTGTCGATCCGCGTTTAGGATCTCATTTCAGCGTGTTGGAAGCTCCGTTCCTTGAGGCTCATCTTTGGTATGTTACCACAGTGCAGCAGGTTCTTGTACATTCGGGGTATGGCGGGGCCCTGTCCCATCATAGTTGTTGTCACTTCTTAGAAGTGCATGTAATCTTTGTTGTGGCGATGCATTAAAGGGATAAGCTGTTCGGTATTTATGTATATATCTTGAAGGCAAGCTGTTTTGGTTGCTTTGCTTATTTATCATGTCTCTTAATCCATGTCTATTTACATGTTAAAGTTTTATTTCCGCTGGTTTTCTCTGATGTTGTATCACTAGGGTGCCCGGGGTAAGGCACCAGCCACGGGCCCGAGTTCGGGTCGTGACAAAGTGGTATCAGAGCAGTTAGTCCTCGGAAAGTGTCTATAGACCGTGTCTAGTAGAGTCTTGATTATCGGTGTGTTGTGCACCACATCTATAATCAGGAGGCTATAGGACATTTAGGATTGGTTTCCATTCTTCTCATTCTGAGATCGTGCCTAGCGTGTGATAAGTTGGACCCTCCGGCGTATTCCTTTCTTTTACGATTATGCCTGCGTAAGGCAACCTGAGCCCAGCGCAAGGCGCGGCGAGGAGCTGCTAGTGGGATCTGAGGAGTGCGAGCGCGAGCCCGATCAAGACTGAGATTAAGCGGCGGGTTTGCGGCCGCCCGGCGCCAGCGAGTTTAGAGCGCGGCGATGGCTGCCGAGACTCTGATACACGAACCTCGATCCCACACTGGAAGCGGAGGAGATGGGTTACAAGGAGATGGCGATTCTTGGCGGTCGTGGCGAATATGAGATAAATTTGATCACAGCGATTCGCCCCAGTAGCACCGTGAGTTCACCCCGAAAGCGATTTGAGACTACGGGATTTTACGAGATGTAACCCGCTTGAGTTTTATGGGTCGAGGCTCGAGGATGATCCGCAGGAGTTCATCCGGCAGTTATAGCTGGTCATGAGAGTGATCAAGGCATCGGAGACCGAGTCAGTGGTCCTAGGTTCGCATCGGCTGCGTGATACCGCAGTCGACTGGTTTGATTCGTGGGAGCTGTCCCGGGGAGAGAATGCACTTCCAGCGGTATGGGACGAGTTCTCCAAGGCATTTCTTGCACACTTCTTGCCTCCACAGATGAGGAGGGCTCGGGCCGACAGATTTTTGACGTTGAGGCAGGACGGGCGGACGGTTAGAGAGTACAATGTGGAGTTCGACTCATTAGCTCGGTATGTCCCCGCTGTAGTAGCTGATATGGAGGACAGGGTACACCGCTACGTCACCGGGCTAGATGATTACTTGGCAGAGGCTTGTACGGGTGTAGCTCTTCAGCCGGGCATGGACATTGCCCGCATGCAAGCTCATGCACTAGGATGTGAGGCACGGAGAGGTCGACGGAATGACCGAGATCGGCGAAGAGGGCGAGCGGCGAGGTCCTTTGGTAACTTTCGAGGCGGACCGCCTCGGCCGATCTAGTTATGTACCTCCACCTGCAGTGGTCCCCGCGATCGTCGGGGCGTTCAGGTATTCGGGGCTGGTCGAGCTCCGGGCTTCCGTTCACGGTATCGTGAGTTCTAGCGGCGAGATTCATGTCCCCCTCGGTGTGCGCGATGTGGCAAACATCATCCCGGGAATGTCGTTTTTCAGGTGCTTGTTTCACTGCGGCCGTCGAGCCATGTGACGAGAGGCGTGCTTATAGGAGAATGCGCGGTTTAGCGCGATCTAGGATCGTGGCGGGTTCATCGCCTTACTACTATGCGCCTGCAGTCGAGCCTATGATTAGAGTGGAGCGGTAGATTCAGGTATATCCCTAACCCTCTAGAGTTTTGTATGTATTGATGTTGTTGATGTGTTTAGCGTTATGATCGGATAGCTTTGTGCAAAAATGTGATTTAGAAACCTGGTTTGTTGAAAGGATAAGTCCCTGGGTAGTGTGAGAGGGAAGTGGTAGCTTTCATGACGTAATTTTGTAAGATCGTTCCGTATCGGGAACAAGAGCGTGATGCGTTACGTGGGTCGGGTTGGGGCCATGTTGAGGGCCAACCCGCGGCCTGTTTCGAGATGGGGTCAGCTCTGGGTGGTCCCGCCAGGTGGTAGGGTCACGAGGGTGCTAGGCCCATGTCTAGATGACCATCGTATGAGTTCGTGGATATGTTCGACCATAAGCGGATCGTGAAGGCCGGGAATGGCCTTAGGGAAGATTGAGGCTAGTAAGATGACCAAGTTTGGAGGTGGTAACTCTAAAGTTTTGGAAACTGAAGTATGGTGCGTATACTAGAAGAGTTCAAGTGTTCGAGGAGGGCACGAGTAAGGAAGAAGAGCGTGTGTTATGTTTGTGGCCATGTGTGGCAGTGGAAACTTGTTAGAAGAACTTCATCTTTATCCGCCTTGAGAAGGAACATTCGGGACGAATGTTTCTAAGGAGGGGAGAATGTTATACCCCGTATTTCCAGAGTATGTACGTGAGGGCGTACGTATAATAATTTTAGCCTAAAGGTGGGCTAGTTTCGAAATTTGTACACAACACCCGATTGGAGTCGTTTTTGACGAAAGCGTTTCCACGACTTTCGTAGGAAAATTCCGCTATGTCATTTCTAATTTTTACGGATTTTTCCGAGAGACGAAACATTTTGGACCAACGGGAGGGTGACAAGTGTCACCCTCACATTGGAAGGGGTGGGCGGTAATGCTTGGCCGAATGGGTCTTGTGTAGTAGGTAGGATATTTTGTGCAAGTTGTGTGGTAGATGGATAAGGTACACATGGTGGAATCCTAGCCCTACACTTGCCTAACACTTGGGTGAATATTGGCCATTGGGTGGCCATTTCTTGACCTATAAATACCCACTTAGTTGATGAACTTTCTTCATCCAAAATTGTCTAAGTCTTGAAAATCCCTCCCTCTCCCTCTTGTTGTTTTCGTCCACCACACCCCCTTTGAGAGCCTAAGCCGAGGCAAACCCCTTGTGAGAAGCTTGGCCGAGAGGGGTACCCCCCCTAGCCTTGTTGTCTCGTATAAATACCCCCTTGTTGTGGTATAGAAATACTCTCCTAGTATTGTTATAATGCCCAAATACCTTGGCCCAAATACCTTGTAGTATTCCCAAGGTTACATTTGTACAAAAGCCCAGAAAATACTATTATACTTCCCTCAGTCACAAAAACGAAACCCTAAGGAAAACCTTCATAGTCGGTTGAAGTGTTAAGTAGAAGTTGCGTAGAACTTCTAAGGGTTGGTTGGAGCGGATTGGAGCACTCGGAGTAGGAGCTAAACATTGCTCAGGAGCGACATTAAACTCGGATAATTTTGGGCTTATCGAGGTAAATACTACTGTCCTTCTAGTGTAATTGGAAATTACATACTGTAGTAGTATAGAAATGAATATAAGATTCATAAGAAGAGAATTGGAATATTACAGAAAAGACTTGAACTGAAATCACTTCAGAAGATGATAAGTAGAAGTTAAACTGTACTTACATAGGGAATTCAGATATCTGATGGTGATAACCTTTATTGGTTGAATGTTCTGCAAGTAGCATGGGCTACTTAGAAGGTGGACCAGGCTAGCCGGGTTATAGCCGTGGAGCGTTTTGCTTATAGTCGATAATCGTCGCGAGGTATGTGATTCTTCTTATACTCTTGAGCATGATATTTTAAAGGAAGATATATATAGTACGGCAATGTCTTTTGACTTAAGCTTTGAATAATATATAGTGCGGTGAGCGTCGTGTGCTAATTGAACGTAGTTGTGCGGCAATGTCTTTGACTTAAGCCTGAATACTAAGAACCTTGAATGTATTTCAAATGTTAAGAAACCATTTTTGAAAGAAGAGTAACACTTGGTTTTAAAAGGTTTTAAAAAGTGTTATACTAGCTTTATGGGGAGTTAGGTATAATGTCTTAAGAGAGGTAAATGGTTTACTGATTTTAGAAGTTAAGAGACTTGATCTTATGAGATAAGAGACTTAACTTAAATGACTTAAAATGAGTTTTTGTGTGAAACCTCATTCGTGAGTAATGAGTACGTGGTTTTTAAAAGGAATAATGTTTTACTGATTTCGGAAATCAGAATGTGTATCGACAAACCCGCTGCAGCGTTAATAAAGGAAAATGTATTAAATAATGAAGTATTATTAAAACCAGTAGAAACCTCCATCTGCATAGAAGCTAAGATAAGACAAAATGATATTACATTTCCTAGATCATGGCTGCTTAATAAGATTGATTATGAATAAGAATAACCTACACTCATATAAGGCATATGTTACTCAATAGTTTTAAAAAAAAAAGGGGTTAAGACATTGAACTATGAAACTTTTCTAAAAAGAGACTTGAGTGATGAAAATTAGGCAAACTGGAACTTTAGGGAAAAGAAAGGCATTGTGTTGTCTTAAAATGGTTTAAAACTTAAAGTGTTATAACAGCTTTATGGGAAGTTGGTTATAACGACTTTATGAAAACAAAAGAAGGGTTTTTATCATTGGTTTTAAATGTGGAAACTTGGCTTTAATAAGAGAAGTTTTTTTGGTTTACTTAAAGAATGTAAGTCACTCTATTTTTATACTACGGGTATCGGGTGACTTTTATAAAAGGAATGGATCTCTTTAAAAGGAATTTAACGTACGTAGTACTTTAGGGTTAAAACCCGGACTTGACATAAAATGAAAGTACCTTGAGTTGTGTATAACTTGCCTAAGTTTGTTGTTGTGTAACTTGCCTATGCATGTTGTTGTGAAACTTGCCTATGCTTATTGTGATAGCCTTTGTTGTGCAAGTACTGTGTTCTACTCAACTACCGGTTCATCCGGGAATGTATTTCACTTGACTACCGGTTCATCCGGGAATGTATTTCACTTGACTCTGGGTTCATCCGGAATGTACTTCACTCGACTCTAGGTTCATCCGGAATGTATTTCACTCGACTCTAGGTTCATCAGGAATGTATTTCACTCGACTACCGTTCATCAGAATGTATTTCACTCGACTACTAGGTTCATCAGGAATGTATTCCACTGCGTTTCTATACTTGGTCCATAAGATGGGCGAGACATGTTGTACGTATCACCGATTTGTACCTAAGCAGCGATGAGGAAGAAGTTCCACGGGCATGAGGATGACTTGAGGCGTGAGTCACGACTTGACATGACCGCTTTTATGTTATGAATCGTAGTTGGTTATCATACATGTCTCCGCTTTTATAGACTATTATGATTTCATTCTGACATTTCTGATTTCACATACTTGGTACTGTTATCTTGACCTCCGCCGAAGTGCGTTAAATCTGCGGTAGAAATCACATCATTGTCGATCCCCGCGTTTAGGATCTCATTTCAGCGTGTTGGGAAGCTCCGTTCCTTCGGAGGCTCATCTTTGGTATGTTACCCTGAGTCTGTAGGTTCTTGTACATTCCGGGGTATGGCGGGGCCCTGTCCCGTCATAGTTGTTGTCACTTCTTAGGTGCATGTAATCTTGTTGTGGCGATGCATTAAAGGGATAACTGTTCGGGTATTTATGTATATATACTGAAGGCAACTGTTTTGGTTGGCCTGCTTATTTATCATGTCTCTTAATCCATGTCTATTTACATGTTAAAGTTTTATTTCCGCTGGTTTTCTCTGATGTTGTATCACTAGGGTGCCCGGGGTAAGGCACCAGTCACGGGCCCGAGTTCGGGTCGTGACAAAGTGGTATCAGAGCAGTTAGTCCTCGGAAAGTGTCTACAGACCGTGTCTAGTAGAGTCTTGATTATCGGTGTGTTGTGCACCACATCTATAATCAGGAGGCTATAGGACATTTAGGATTGGTTTCCATTCTTCTCATTCTGAGATCGTGCCCTGAAGTGTGTGATAAGTTGGACCCCACGTATTCCTTTCTTTTACCGATTATGCCTCTGCGTAAGGCAACCCGAGGCGGTGCAAGGCAGGCGAGGGGCTGCTAGTGGGATCTGAGAGAATGCGAGCGCGAGCGTCGATACACGAGCAGTGCTTGACGGCGGGTTTTGCGCGCCGCGCCACAAAGCGAGTTTAAGCGCAGCGGTGGCTGCGAGACTCTGATACACGAACCTCCGGTCCACGGCTGGAGCGAGGAGATGGGTTACAAGAGATGGCCCGATTCGGCGAGTCGTGGCCGATATGAGGATAAATTTGATCAGCAGTTCAGATCCCGAGCACCGTGGTTCACCCCGGCGACGGTTTGAGACTACGGGATTTTACGAGATGTAACGCCGAGTTTTATGGGTCGAGGCACGAGGATGATCCGCAGGAGTTCATCCGGCGATTCTGGAGTCATGAGAGTGATCAAGGCATCGGAGACCGAGTCGGTGGTCTAGGTTCGCATCGGTGCGTGATACGCATGATCGGCCCGGTTTGATTCGTGGGAGGCGTCGGGAGAGAATGCACTTCCGGCGGTATGGGACGAGTTCTCAAGGCATTTCTTGCACACTTCTTGCCTCCACGGATGAGGAGGGCTCGGTTGCAGATTTTTGACGTTGAGGCGGGGCGGGCGAGCGGTTAGAAGTACAATGATGTGAGTTCGACTCATTAGCTCGGTATGGCCCATTGTAGGCGATATGGAGGGCGAGGTACACCGCCACGTCACGGGCTAGATGATTACTTGGCGAGGCTTGTGCGGGTGTAGCTCTTCACCGGGCATGGACATTGCCCGCATGCTGGCTCATGCACTAGGATGTGAGGCACGGAGGTCGCGGAATGGCCAGAGATCGGCGAAGAGGCGAACAGCAGGTCCTTTGGTAACTTTCGAGGCGGACCGCCTCGTGGCGATCTAGTTATGTACCTCCACCCGATGCAGTGGTCCCCGCGATCGTCGGGGCGTTGGTATTCGGGGCTGGTCGAGCTCGTGGCTTCGTTCCACGGTATACGTGAGTTCTAGCCAGAAGGATTCATGTCACCATCAGAGTGCACGATGTGGCAAACATCAACCCGGGGAATTTCGTATTTTTACTCGTGATTCTTTAAACAGCGGCCGTCAGGGCCATGTGTGACGGCGTGCTTATAGGAGAATGCGTCAGTTTGGCGCAGTCTACCGGATCAGCGGCAGGTTCATCGCCTTCTACAGCTATGCGCCCTGCAGGGCAGGCCTATGATTAGAGTGGAGCGGTAGATTCAGGTATATCCCTAACCCTCTAGAGTTTTGTATGTATTGATGTTGTTGATGTGTTTAGCGTTATGATCGGATAGCTTCGTGCAAAAATGTGATTTAGAAACACAGTTTGTTGAAAGGATAAGTCACCGGTAGTGTGAGAGGAAGTGGTAGCTTTCATGGCGTAATTTTGTAAGATCGTTAGTGCTCGGGAACAAGAGCGTGATGCGTTACGTGGGTCGGGTTGGGGCCATGTTGAGGGCCAACCCGCGGCTGTTCGAGATGGGGTCAGCTCGGGTGGTCGCCGGTGGTAGGGTCACGAGGGTGCTAGGCCCATGTCTAGATGACCATCGTATGAGTTCGTGGATATGTTCGACCATAAGCGGATCGTGAAGGCCGGGAATGGCCTTAGGGAAGATTGAGGCTAGTAAGATGACCAAGTTTGGAGGTGGTAACTCTAAAGTTTTGGAAACTGAAGTATGGTGCGTATACTAGAAGAGTTCAAGTGTTCGAGGAGGGCACGACGAGTAAGGAAGGAAGAGAATGTGTGTTATGTTTGTGGCCATGTGTGGCAGTGGAAACTTGTTAGAAGAACTTCATCTTTATCCGCCTTGAGAAGGAACATTCGGGACGAATGTTTCTAAGGAGGGGAGAATGTTATACCCCGTATTTCCAGAGTATGTACGTGAGGGCGTACGTATAATAATTTTAGCCTAAAGGTGGGCTAGTTTCGAAATTTGTACACAACACCCGATTGGAGTCGTTTTTAAATGAACGTTTCCACAGCTTTCGTAGGGAAAATTCCGGCTATGTCATTTCTAATTTTTACGGATTTTTCCGAGAGACGAAACATTTTGGACCAACGGGAGGGTGACAAGTGTCACCCTCACATTGGAAGGGGTGGGCGGTAATGCTTGGCTGAATGGGTCTTGTGTAGTAGGTAGGATATTTTGTGCAAGTTGTGTGGTAGATGGATAAGGTACACATGGTGGAATCCTAGCCCTACACTTGCCTAACACTTGGGTGAATCTTGGCCATTGGTTGGCCATTTCTTGACTATAAATACCCCTTAGTTGATGAACTTTCTTCATCCAAAAATTGTCTAAGTCTTGAAAATCCCTCCTCTCCCTCTTGTTGTTTTTCGTCCACACCACTCCCCTTTGAGAGCCTAAGCCAGGCAAACCCCCTTGTGAAGCTTGGCGAGAGGGTACCCCACTGCCTTGTTGTCTCGTATAAATACCCTTGTTGTGGTATAGAAATACTCTCTAGTATTGTTATAATGCCCAAATACCTTGGCCCAAATACCTTGTAGTATTCCCGAGGTTACATTTGTACAAAAGCCCAGAAAATACTATTATACTTCCTCGATCACAAAACGAAACCACTAAGGAAAACCTTCATAGTCGGTTGAAGTGTTAAGTAGAAGTGCGTAGAACTTCTAAGGGTTGGTTGGAGCGGATTGGAGCACTCGGAGTAGGAGCTAAACATTGCTCGGGGCGACATTAAACTCGGATAATTTTGGGCTTATCGAGGTAAATACTCTGTCCTTCTAGTGTAATTGGAAATTACATCAGTAGTAGTATAGAAATGAATATAAGATTCATAAGAAGAGAATTGGAATATTCTGAGAAAAGACTTGGTAAATCACTTGAGAAGATGATAAGTAGAAGTTAAAGCGTACTTACATGGGAGTATATCTGATGGTGATAACCTTTATTGGTTGAATGTTACGCAAGTAGCATGGGCTACTTAGAAGGTGGACGAGCTAAGCGGGTTATAAGCGATGGGCGTTTTGCTTATAGTCGATAATCGTCGCGAGGTATGTGATTCTTCTTATACTCTTGAGCATGATATTTTAAAGGAAGATATATATAGTACGGCAATGTCTTTTGACTTAAGCCTGAATAATATATAGTACGGTAGACGTACGTGTGCTAATTGAACGTAGTTGTACGGCAATGTCTTTGACTTAAGCCTGAATACTAAGAACCTTGAATGTATTTCAAATGTTAAGAAACCATTTTTGAAAGAAGAGTAACACTTGGTTTTAAAAGGTTTTAAAAAGTGTTATACTAGCTTTATGGGGAGTTAGGTATAATGTCTTAAGAGAGGTAAATGGTTTACTGATTTTAGAAGTTAAGAGACTTGATCTTATGAGATAAGAGACTTAACTTAAATGACTTAAAATGAGTTTTTGTGTGAAACCTCATTCGTGAGTAATGAGTACGTGGTTTTTAAAAGGAATAATGTTTTACTGATTTCGGAAATCAGAATGTGTATCGACAAACCACTGCAGCGTTAATAAAGGAAAATGTATTAAATAATGAAGTATTATTAAAACCAGTAGAAACCTCCATCTGCATAGAAGCTAAGATAAGACAAAATGATATTACATTTCCTAGATCATGGCTGCTTAATAAGATTGATTATGAATAAGAATAACCTACACTCATATAAGGCATATGTTACTCAATAGTTTTTAAAAAAAAAGGGGTTAAGACATTGAACTATGAAACTTTTCTAAAAAGAGACTTGAGTGATGAAAATTAGGCAAACTGGAACTTTAGGGAAAAGAAAGGCATTGTGTTGTCTTAAAATGGTTTAAAACTTAAAGTGTTATAACAGCTTTATGGGAAGTTGGTTATAACGACTTTATGAAAACAAAAGAAGGGTTTTTATCATTGGTTTTAAATGTGGAAACTTGTCTTTAATAAGAGAAGTTGTTTTGGTTTACTTAAAGAATGTAAGTCACTCTATTTTTATACTACGGGTATCGGGTGACTTTTATAAAAGGAATGGATCTCTTTAAAAGGAATTTAACGTACGTAGTACTTTAGGGTTAAAACCCGGACTTGACATAAAATGAAAGTACCTTGAGTTGTGTATAACTTGCCTAAGTTTGTTGTTGTGTAACTTGCCTATGCATGTTGTTGTGAAACTTGCCTATGCTTATTGTGATAGCCTTTGTTGTGCAAGTACTGTGTTCTACTCAACTACCGGTTCATCCGGGAATGTATTTCACTTGACTACCGGTTCATCCGGGAATGTATTTCACTTGACTCTGGGTTCATCCGAATGTACTTCACTCGACTCTGGTTCATCCGAATGTACTTCACTCGACTCTGGTTCATCAGGAATGTATTTCACTCGACTCTAGGTTCATCCAGAATGTATTTCACTCGACTATCGGTTCATCCGGAATGTATTCCACACGTTTCTATACTTGGTCCATAAGATGGGCGAGACATGTTATGCGTATCACGATTTGTACCTAGGCTGGCGGTGGGAAGGAGTTCCACGGGCATGAGGATGACTTGAGGCGTGAGTCCCTGACTTGACATGACTGCTTTTATGTTATGAAGTGTAGGTGGTTATCTTACATGTCTCGTGCTTTATAGACTATTATGATGTCATTCTGACATTTCTGATTTCACATACTTGGTACTGTTATCGACCTCCGCCGGCTGCGTTCATCCGCAGTAGAAATCGTCATCTATCGATCCGCGTTTAGGATCTCATTTCAGCGTGTTGGGAAGCTCAGTTCCTTCGGAGGCTCATCTTTGGTATGTTACACTGAGTCTGTAGGTTCTTGTACATTCAGGGGTATGGCGGGGCCCTGTCCCGTAATAGTTGTTGTCACTTCTTAGAAGTGCAGTAATCTTGTTGTGGCGAGTGCATTAAAGGATAAGCGTTCGGTATTTATGTATATATACTGAAGGCAACTGTTTTGGTTGGCCTGCTTATTTATCATGTCTCTTAATCCATGTCTATTTACATGTTAAAGTTTTATTTCATTGGTTTTCTCGATGTTGTATCACTAGGGTGCGGGGTAGGCACGATCACGGCCCGAGTTCGGTCGTGACATTTGGCGAGGTTTTCACGACCACGAGAATGCGAGGCCGGTCAGTCTCTAGAGCCGAGTCTCGGGGAGATGGGGTTCAGAACGATCGAGGCCACCTTTGCCTCCACGCGCCCGATGTGGTAGGTTACATTACGGGGTATGTCGGCGCGATGCGGGTGCTTGTTTTTCTTGTGGTCGTCTAGGCCATATGTTAAGAGAATGTCCTTATAGAGGGGGTCCTGGTGGGACAACACAGTCTACTGGATCAGTTGCGGGTTCTTCGCCTTCAATAGCTAGACAGATGTTCATACAAACGGCCGTGGCGAGGTCGTGGTGGGAGTTCCAGATTTAGCGGTCCTTGAACCGCTATATGATTTCGGTATGTCTTTGGCCTTTCGAAACTTGTATGCATGATAAAGTTGTAGTATGTTTAAGTTTTATGAACAGATTATATTGAGACTATGTATATGTTAGAAGAAGTTGGAAGTACGAAAGGTAATCTCTTTTGGGGTATGATGGACAGATATGCGTGTGCGAGGTAGTAGGGCCATGTGTGGCATTGTTGGCATGTCGGGGTTGTGAAAGGGAACTATGTCGCTAATTTTAAGTAAGACTCCGAAAGAACATTCGGGGACGAATGTTTCTAAGGGGAAGAATGTTACACCGTATTTACGAACATGTTTTAGAACGTCGTAAGAACTCATATGTGTTACGATTTGAGACTTGTAAAATTTATCGGAAATTATGAATTTGTCGGAAAACGTATTATTATGACGAATGGGAGGGCGACACGTGTCACCCCCCTTTACAGAGCTTGGACGAAAATGCCATGGACTAAGTGGTCATTTGACCTTTGGTAGGATGATTAAGTCTTGCAACTTGTAGCATGAGAGAATTGACCAAGTCAAAGACCCCACATTAGTCTTGATATTTGTTAAGACCTCATCCAAACCACCCATTTGTTTAGATCTTAATCCTCCATTACACTATATAATACTAGTAGTGCAAGACAAGCTTAACACTTAGCCAAAATTTCACACAAATTGAAGAACAAAGCCATATTGCTCTCTGGTTCACATGAAGGAGGAAAGGAAAATTTTCGTTTCTTGTTCTTTAAGCCCCACACTTTAAACCAAGGTTCTTGAGTGTAGTGTAAGCATATCTCAATAGAAAAATCTCGGAAAAAGATAGTTTTCGGGTTAGTCGCAAAGTGAAAACCTAGTGGCTTTCTAGGTTTTGGATTGGAGGTTTGAAGGAAAGTTGTTGGTATTGTTCTAAGGGTCTCAAGTAGCGGATTGAAGTGTCTTGAAGAGTCTCTAAGTTGCTAGGGAGCGACTTCGGATTTGGAATTGGATTAAGAATCGTTGAGGTATAATCTTGTTCTTTGAAAGTATTACAAGATTATTTATTTTGTTGTTAGCTTTACTTGTTGCTAGCATGAAGTATGTGTTGAAGTTTATAAGGATTATAGATCGATTGTAGTCTTGGAAATTCGAAATGAAATGTAGGCCATGTTAAGATGGATTACAATTTGATCGTTATTAGAAATCGTCGCATGTTAGTTACTTAAAGATTTTGGTTGTTATAATCAAATGCGACTTGATATCATGTTATGCTACCAATTTGGATTGAAATGGAAATTGGATAAGAATTGGTATTGTTGAACTCAAGGTGGCCGAAATTGTACTTATAGTTGTTATAGTTTGTTATTCATTTGTATTGGACTACCTTATAGATTGTGGTGAGCCAATTGGGGCTGTTTGGTTATTGTATTCGGCCTTGAAAAAGGTGGCATAGTAGTAGAAACAAAGGAAGTGCTGTCCGATTTTCCGTAGAATTTGGCGACTTAGCACTTAGAATATTCTACGTTTGAAGTAAGAGGTTAATGGACGTATTGTGACCATTATAGGTTGAAGAACTAAGTATAGCGTATCCTACTTGAAGAATGGGATAGCTCAAGGTTGAAATGCTGGAGCATTTTGCTACTTGTCGACAATCGTCGCGAGGTATGTGAACCTCTTCCTTCCTTTGGCATGATTCTATGTATGGAATATACCTGTGGTATCATTTCATGTTTCCTGTTACTCTTAGAAGTTAAGAGGTAGTTGTGTGATCTACTCTATGTAGAACTTTTCCTATCTTTAAGCATGACTAGTTGCACGTATGTAGTACGGTAGACGTACAAGACTTTGACATTCTTTGCTAGCCTTATAAAATGCCAAGTCGGGTGAGTTAGGAAGTTAACTCACTTCTTTGAAAATATTAAGGATGTCTTAAGTCTTAGTAAAGTTAAGGGACTTGAAGAGTTTTGAAGTATGTGATACTTGTTCCGTTTTAAACGTATAAGTCCCTTGGATAGGAAATTGTTTTTGACTAAGGCATAAAGTGAATATAACGGCTTTATGGGAAGTTAGTTATATTTGCTTTATGGAAAGATAAATGACTTGTTTTTAATGAAAAGGCAACTTGATTTTAAGGCATCAATTGCCTAAGGTTTTATAATAAAAGGAGTCACTTGAGTTCAAAAGGTTAAGAGACTAATTGTATTTTTGAAAGTTAAGAGAATTGATTTGAAAGTATTTAATACTTGGTTTCAAAAAGTAGAAGTCTCTTGGTTATAAAAGGAATGAGTTGGTCTAAGACCATAAAGGGTTATAACGGCTTTATGGGAAGTTGGTTATAACGGCTTTATGGAAGGTTAAAAGAATGGTTTTCTTCAGTAATGTAAGTAATGAGATGATTTGAAATAAAGAAGGGCAAACTGTTTTTAAGGTACCAGTTGCTTAGGGTTTTTAAGAAAGAAGTCACTTGTTTTAGAAGCCGGTAATTGTATTTCTAAAAAGGTATTGTGACTTGTCTTGAAAGGTGGATAGGACTTGATACTATAGTCGTTAGTATCCGGCGAGATACCTGCAGGCGCACTATATGACATTATCGACCGAGAATGGGCGGGCGAAGATACCTTTACGCGCACTATATGACATTAGCGACCCAGGAATGGGCGGGCGATACCTTCGGGCAGACTATATGGCATTATCGACCGGGAATGGGCCGGCGTATACCTTACGCGCACTATATGACATTATCGACCAGAATGGGCGGCGAGATACCTTTACGCGCACTATATGACAATATCGACCGAGAATGCGAGGCGGTCGGTCTCTGAGTTTGAGTCTCGAGGATATGGGGTTCAGACGATCGAGGCCACCTTGCCTCCGCGCCAGATGTGGTAGGTTACATTCAGGGTATGTCGCGCAGTGCAGTGCTTGTTTTCTTGTGGTCGTCAGGCCATATGTTAAGAGAATGTCCTTATAGAGGGTCTGGTGGGACAACCATCTCTTGGATCGATTGCGGGTTCTTCGCCTTCAATAGCTAAACAGATGTTCATACAAGCGGTAGTGGCGAGAAGGTCGTGGTGGGAGTTCGATTTAGCGGTCCTTGAACCGCCTATATGATTTCGTATGTCTTTGGCCTTTCAAACTTGTATGCATGATAAAGTTGTAGTATGTTTAAGTTTTATGAGCAGTTATATTGAGACTATGTATATGTTAGAAGAAGTTGGAAGTACGAAAGGTAATATCTTTTGGGGTATGATGGACAGATATTCGTGTGCGAGGTAGTAGGGACATGTGTGGCATTGTTGGCATGTCGGGTTTGTGAAAGGAACTATGTCGCTAATTTTAAGTAAGACTCGAAAGAACATTCGGGGACGAATGTTTCTAAGGGGGGAAGAATGTTACACCCCGTATTTACAGAACATGTTTTAAGAACGTACGTAAGAACTCATAGGTGTTAAGATTTGAGACTTGTAAAATTTATCGGAAATTATGAATTTGTCGGAAAACGTATTATTATGACGAATGGGAGGGAGACACGTGTCACCCCCCTTTAGAGAGCTTGGACGAAAATGCCATGGACTAAATGGTCATTTGACCTTTGGTAGGATGATTAAGTCTTGCAACTTGTAGCATGAGAGAATTGACCAAGTCAAAGACCCCACATTAGTCTTGATATTTGTTAAGACCTCATCCAAACCACCCATTTGTTTAGATCATAATCCTCCATTACACTATATAATACTAGTAGTGCAAGACAAGCTTAACACTTAGCCAAAATTTCACACAAATTGAAGAACAAAGCCATATTGCTCTCTGGTTCACATGAAGGAGGAAAGGAAAATTTTCGTTTCTTGTTCTTTAAGCCCCACACTTTAAACCAAGGTTCTTGAGTGTAGTGTAAGCATATATCAATAGAAAAATCTCGGAAAAAGATAGTTTTCGGGTTAGTCGCAAAGTGAAAACCTAGTGGCTTTCTAGGTTTTGGATTGGAGGTTTGAAGGAAAGTTGTTGGTATTGTTCTAAGGGTCTCAAGTAGCGGATTGAAGTGTCTTGAAGAGTCTCTAAGTTGCTAGGGAGCGACTTCGGATTTGGAATTGGATTAAGAATCGTTGAGGTATAATCTTGTTCTTTGAAAGTATTACAAGATTATTTATTTTGTTGTTAGCTTTACTTGTTGCTAGCATGAAGTATGTGTTGAAGTTTATAAGGATTATAGATCGATTGTAGTCTTGGAAATTCGAAATGAAATGTAGGCCATGTTGAGATGGATTACAATTTGATCGTTATTAGAAATCGTCGCATGTTAGTTACTTAAAGATTTTGGTTGTTATAATCAAATGCGACTTGATATCATGTTATGCTACCAATTTGGATTGAAATGGAAATTGGATAAGAATTGGTATTGTTGAACTCAAGGTGGCCGAAATTGTACTTAGAGTTGTTATAGTTTGTTATTCATTTGTATTGGACTACCTTATAGATTGTGGTGAGCCAATTGGGGCTGTTTGGTTATTGTATTCGGCCTTGAAAAAGGTGGCATAGTAGTAGAAACAAAGGAAGTGTTGTCCGATTTTCCGTAGAATTTGGCGACTTAGCACTTAGAATATTCTACGTTTGAAGTAAGAGGTTAATGGACGTATTGTGACCATGATAGGTTGAAGAACTAAGTATAGCGTATCCTACTTGAAGAATGGGATAGCTCAAGGTTGAAGTACTTTGGAGCATTTTGCTACTTGTCGACAATCGTCGCGAGGTATGTGAACCTCTTCCTTCCTTTGGCATGATTCTATGTATGGAATATACATGTGGTATCATTTCATGTTTCTGTTACTCTTAGAAGTTAAGAGGTAGTTGTGTGATCTACTCATGTAGAACTTTTCCTATCTTTAAGCATGACTAGTTGCACGTATGTAGTACGGTGAGCGTCTGAACTTTGACATTCTTTGCTAGCCTTATAAAATGCCAAGTCGGGTGAGTTAGGAAGTTAACTCACTTCTTTGAAAATATTAAGGATGTCTTAAGTCTTAGTAAAGTTAAGGGACTTGAAGAGTTTTGAAGTATGTGATACTTGTTCCGTTTTAAACGTATAAGTCCCTTGGATAGGAAATTGTTTTTGACTAAGGCATAAAGTGAATATAACGGCTTTATGGGAAGTTAGTTATATTTGCTTTATGGAAAGATAAATGACTTGTTTTTAATGAAAAGGCAACTTGATTTTAAGGCATCAATTGCCTAAGGTTTTATAATAAAAGGAGTCACTTGAGTTCAAAGGTTAAGAGACTAATTGTATTTTTGAAAGTTAAGAGAATTGATTTGAAAGTATTTAATACTTGGTTTCAAAAAGTAGAAGTCTCTTGGTTATAAAAGGAATGAGTTGGTCTAAGACCATAAAGGGTTATAACGGCTTTATGGGAAGTTGGTTATAACGGCTTTATGGAAGGTTAAAAGAATGGTTTTCTTCAGTAATGTAAGTAATGAGATGATTTGAAATAAAGAAGGGCAAAGCTGCTTTTAAGGTACGATTTCTTAGGGTTTTTAAGAAAGAAGTCACTTGTTTTAGAAGCCGGTAATTGTATTTCTAAAAAGGTATTGTGACTTGTCTTGAAAGGTGGATAGGACTTGATACTATAGTCGTTAGTATCCAGGCAGTATACCTTTACGGGCAGACTATATGACATTATCGACCGAGAATGGGCGGGCGATACCTTACGCGAACTATATGACATTATCGACCCGAGAATGGGCAGGCGGTATACCTTCACGCGCACTATATGACATTATCGACCGAGAATGGGCGGGCGGTATACCTCACGCGCACTATATGACATTATCGACCGAGAATGGGGCGGTATATCTTCTGAGCGCACTATATGACATTATCGACCGAGAATGGGCGGGCGATACCTTTCACGCGCACTATATGACATTATCGACCCGAGAATGGGCGGCGATATACCTTACGCGGCTATATGACATTATCGACCGAGTTGGGCGGGCGGTATACCTTCTGAGGCGCACTATGTGACCTTGATCGCGTCCCAGTTGGCCGGGTAGGGTAGGTGCCCCTCAGAAAAGGGCCGGATTATACTTATGAAAGATAAGTAAGTTATACAGTAATGAACTTAATGATTTTTCCTAATCGTATGCGTAAGAATGTGGCTATAGCTTTTATTGAGAATGAAAAAGATAATAAGGTCTTTGTTAAGTTCATAAGTGGTAATGACACGGCGGGATACCGTATGTATTTTTATACTTGTCCTTGTCATTCTTTTGTACGATTATGATCATTTCATGCGTTATTTCATTCCATATTCTAAATTTTTGTATGCGACCGCCGAAGTGCGTTCATGCCGCAGTTTAGGTACCAGTTGGCGATCCTTGCTCTTAGGATCTCGGTTGATTTTGAAAGCTCCATTTGCTCGGAGGCTTACCTCTTGTATGCGGTGTTCCCGAGGTAGTAGATTCATGTATATTCGTGGTATGGCGGGGCCTGTCCATACGATTGTTCGTTAAAACTCTTAAGTGTAGTCACATTTGTGGGTCGGTTGTAAAGAAATGAGGCAAGCTGCTTGGTTGTATATATTTATGTCCGAAGGTAGCCCTGTCGGCTAACTGTTGTCTTACATTGTTTTATTTTTATAAGGTTCATGTATGTTCGTTGATTATCTCGATGTGTACACTGTAAAGTGCCCGGGTAGGGCACGATGCGATCCCGGTCGGGTCGTGACAATAGTAACCAAGAGATTTCGAAGCGGAAGCGATATGAGGAATATGGTAAGTTATGAGGAAGAGTTCGAGTGTACGAGAAGGGTACGACGCGTAAGGGAAAAAGCGAGCATGTATTGCGAGCAGAGATGTGATCATTTCGTTTGTAAAGAGTAGGTGCGAAGGGAGTATCTTTTAGACCCCGGGTGGGGAGCTTTTGTGATGATAGAGGTGATTCCTCGTAGAATTGGATGTAAGTTTTGCGCAGGTGTTCTGTGGCCAGGTGTGGCATGGTTGTTTTCGTAAGTATAGCAGTGAGGACTATACCGGCCCTTGTTTCTTTTGAGGCTTAGAAGGAACATTCGGGACGAATGTTTCTAAGGAGGGGAGAATGTTATACCCCGTAATTCCAGAGTATGTACGTAAGAACGTACGTAGAAAATTTGAAGCTTAAAGTATGTAAGGGCCGAATTTCACTTTGTGCACAACACCCGATTAGAGTCGTTTTTCGACGAAACGTTTTACACAACTCGCGTAGGATAAATTACGGCTATGTCATTTCTAATTTTTGCGGGTTTTTCCGAGAGACGAAACATTTTGGACCAACGAGAGGGCGACACTTGTCACCCTCTCATTGGGGACGTTGGGCGGTAACAAGTGGGACGAATTGGAGCCTATTTTGTCAAGGAGTTGGTAGGATATTTTGTGTAGTAGATAGAATGGACACTTGCCTAAATCCTCACCCTACACTTGCCTTGCACTTGGCATCATCTTGGCCATTGGTTGGCTAATGCTTGACCTATAAATACCCCTCTATGTTGATGAACTTCTTCATCCAAACATTTTCTAAGTCTTGAAAATCCCTCCCCTTTCTTGTTGTGTTTTCGTCCAACACCTCCCCCCCCCCTCTAGCCATAGTGGCTTGGCCGAGAGCCCCCTGCAAAAGCAAGCCCTAGCCGAAACACTACCCCCTCCCTTGGTAGAAATGTTGTCTTCCAAGTATTGTTATAATGCCCAAATTACCCTAGCCCAAATCCTTTATAGTATTTAAGTAGAAGTGGTGTAGAACTTCTAAGGGTTCTTGGGGCTATCAGAGCGTACAAATTAGGAGCTAAACCTTGCTCAGGAGCGACGTTTAACTTGGATAATATTGGGCTTATCGAGGTAAATAACCTTATCCTCCCTTTGTAATTAGAATATACATACTGTAGAAGTTTAGGAATAAGTATTAAATACTTAGAAGGATATTACAGAATAGAAATGAACTGTTATCACCGTAGAAGGGTATAAAAGAAGAATAATTGAACTGTACTCACATAGGACTGTATTACCGTAGACTGTATAGTTTACCGGGTAGGGAAGTGCTGCCCAAATATCCATAGAATAGCGAACCCTCTGCTTAGAGCTTTGTACATTACAGTCTAGACGTTGATAGACGTATTTGACTGTTATAGGTCGATTCTCTGCGCGCGACATATTCAACTTGGCAGGTGGATTTCGCCGAGAAGGTATGTGATTCTTCCTATACCCTTGAGCATGATATTTTAAAGATATATATATAGTACGGTAGACGTACGTGTGTTGACTGAACGTAATTGTACGGCAATGTCTTTTGACTTAAGCCTGAATAAAATATATCTATATATAGTACGGTAGCGTCGTGTGTTAACGAGCGTAGTTATACGGCAATGTCTTTTGACTTAAGCCTGAATAATAAGAACCTTGAAGTATTTCAAAAGAATTAAGAACTGTTTTTGAAAGAAGAGTAACGCTTGGTTTTAAAAGCTTAAGAGTTATACTAGTTTTATGGGAAGTTAGGTATAACGGCTTGAGAGAGATAAAACGAATGATTTATTGATTTTAGAAGTTAGGAAACTTGATCTTAAAAGATAAGAGACTTGACTTAATTTAATTAATATGAATTTTGTGTGAAACCTCATTCGCGAGTAATGAGTGCTTGGTTTTTAAAAGGAACAATGTTTTACTGATTTCAGAAATCGGAATGAGTATCGACAAACCACAGCAGCGTTAATAAAGGGAAATGTATTGACTAATAAAGATATTATTAACCAGTAGAAACCTCCATCTGCATAGGAGCTAAGATAAGACAAAATGATATTTCCTAGATCATGGCTGCTTTAATCAGATTGATTTAAACAAGAATAACCTACTCACATATAAGGCATATGTTTCTCAAATCTTTTTAAAGAAGAATTACATCATTAAGTGATTAAACTATGAACTACGGAACCTTTCAAAATGAGAAACTTGGCATCTAAAATTAGGCAAACACGAGCGTTTAGAAAAGAATGTTGTTACTTGATTTATAAAAGGAAAGTATTCGTTTACTTAAAAATATTAGTCACTCTATTACTACTGTATCGGGTGACCTTTATAAAAGAAATGGACCTCTTAAAGAATTAATGTACGTAGTACTTTGAAGATAGAACTTGGTTTTGTTATCATAATCATTAATGTACCTTGTGTGGTTAGCTTGTCTATGTTTTGCTGGTAATAGCCTTGTGATACTTTCCTGCTGTTTTGATAAGTACTCGGGTTATGATACTACGTGTGTTAGTGTCTTGTGATGTTATTCTTGTTGTGCTTATGTTGTAAGCGTTAAGGCATTATCTTGTTATTATATCACATACCCCTTGACTTATTATCACAGGGCTTGCCACCTTGATGCGGTCTTTACGGCTATGCGGTCTGTATGACTATGCGGAGCAGCGGTATGCTCCAGGATTGATCATTCCGGGTGTATTAGCCTGATGCGGGGGATGCCTTATGCGGTCTGTATGACTATGCGGTCTTTTGAGGCTATGCGGGCTGCGGAAGTCGGTAGTGCAGGGGTTGGCTGCCCCGATCGAGGAATACCTCATGCGGGTCCATGTGTGACTATGCGGACTGCGAGTCGAGGCTAGGCATGCATAATGATACTATGGGCGATTAGCCTTGCTTGATCATTCGCGGCCTAGGAAAGACCTGTTACAGTTTACCTGTTATTGCTCTTGTTTGTGATGTGGCACTATGTGCAAATTGAACTAATAGTATTTGCAAATGTTTTAAATACTTTGATTTCATTTAAAGTACTTTCTGATTTCACATACTTGGTACTGTTATCTTGACCTCCTTCTGCGTTCATGCCGCTGGTAGAGGTACTCCTACTGTTGATCCCCGTTCTTAGGATCCCCGTTTCAGCGTTGGGAAAGCTCCGTTTCTCCGGAGGCTTAGCATTTTGGTATGGTCCCCTGTCTTTGTAGGTATTTGCATTCAGGTATGGCGGGGCCCGCCATTGTTGTTTTAAACTCTTAGAGTGCATAGACTGTTGTAAGGTTGGGATGTGCTGTTCATTTTGGGGTATTTATATATATATATGCCAAAAGACAACTTTTCCCAAAGAATCGTGTCTTATTTATCTTTGTTTCATATCTTGGTTGTTTTATATTCGCTGATTTCTCGATGTATGACTACTTGGGTGCGGGTAAGGCACGATCCACGGGCCGGAGCAGGTCGTGGATATGTCAACCTATAATGTCCACAATCGTCTATTAACGTCTTTCAAACGTAGAATATTATAAGTGCAAAGTCACTAAATTCTACGGAAAATCGGACAGCACCTCCTTTGTTTCTACATACTTTGCCACCTTTTTCAAGGCCGAATTCAATAACCAAACACGCCACATTTAAGGCCCAACAATGCTATTAATCAATAGGGGATTACACGCCTACTAGACGTGTAAAATTCCACCCCACAAACGATATCAAACTAATACAAACTACTAGGCCAATTCGGCAACTTGAGATCTGATAACACCAATTCTTATCCAATTTCCATTTCAATCCAAGTTGTTAGCATAACATGATATCAAGTCGCAATCGATTATAACTACTATAATCTTCAAGTAAGTAACATGCGACGATTCTAATTAACGACCAAATTGTAATCCAACTTCAAAGGGCTTATATGACATTTCGGTTTTAAGGCTACAATCAATCCATAACACTTATGAAACTTCAACACATATACTTCATGCTAGCAAACATGTAAAGCTAACAACAACATATAATCTTGTAACACTTTTAAGAGACAAGATTATTACCTCAACGAATCTTAGTCCAACTCCAAATCCGAAGTCGCTCCTTAGCAACTTAGATCCTCTTCTAGACACTTCAATCCGCTACTTGAGACACTTAGAACAACACCAACAAATTTCCTTCAATCTTCCAAATAAAACCTAGAAAAGCAACTAGGTTTTCACCTTGCGACTAATACGAAAACTATCTTTTTCTGGGATTTTTCTATTGAGATATACTTACAATACCCTCATGAACCTTGGTTTAAAGTGTGGAGCTTAATGGACAACAAACAAAAAAATTTCTTTTCCAAGGCTAGTGAACCCGAGAGCAAGACTTGAGAGTTCTTCAAATTCTTGAAATTTTTTCTAAGTGTTGAAGTTAGTCTTGCTACTAGTACTACTATATAGTTCAATGGAGGGTCAAGATGTGCACAAATGTGTGGCTTGGATGGAGTTATTTTAAATATCAAGACTTGTGGTCCCATTGACCAAGTCAACATTGTCAAGCTCTTCAAGTTGCAAGACTTAGTCATCCTAACAAAGGTCAAATGACCCTTTTTTCCATGCCTAATTCGTCCAAGGCAACATAAGGGGGGGTGACACATGTCGCCCTCCCATTCGTCACAATATTACGTTTTCCGACAATTCCATAATTCCGATAAATTTTTACAAGTCTCTAATCTTAACATTTCTGATTTCTTACGTACGTTCTTAATACATGTCCTGTAAATACGGGGTGTAACATTCTTCCCCCCTTAGAAACATTCGTCCCCGAATGTTCTTTCGGAGTCAAACTTATAATTAGCGACATAGTTTCCTTTCACAACCCCGACATACCAATAATGCCACACATGGCCACATAATAGCATTTAAGCAAAATAAATACTTCAATTAAAACTTGACAAGTGAGGGAAAAATGAATTACCTGAAGGTGTAGGGAATAAGTGAGGATACTTCCTCAACATGTCCTCATCCGCTTCCCAAGTCATCTCCTCCCGGTTATCATTCCTCCATAAGACTTTAACGGAAGCCACATCCTTGGTCCGCAGTCGCCTGACCTGGCGATCGAGTATCGCTATGGGACTCTCCTCATACGATAACCTCTCTGTCACCTGGACCTCACTAGCAGGGAAAACTCTCGCTGGATCTCCGATACACTTCCGCAACATAGAAACATGGAAGATCGGATGTACCGCCTCTAACTCTGATGGCAGATCCAACTCATAGGTAATCTTGCCTACTCGATGGACGATCTGGTAGGGCCCAATGTACCTTGGGATGAGTTTCCCCTTCTTTCCGAATCTCATCACACCCTTCATGGGTGATACCTTCAGGAAGACCCAATCGTCTACCTGAAACTCCAAATGCCGACGCCGATTATCCGCATATGACTTCTGCCGACTCTGAGCATCTAACAGTCTCTTCTGGATAAGCTTCACCTTATCCACAGCCTGCTGAACCAAGTCTGGGCCAGCTAACTGCACCTCGCCCACGTCGAACCAACCAATCGGGGACCTACATTTCCGCCCATATAAAGCCTCGTATGGCGCCATCTGTATACTGGAATGGTAGCTGTTATTATAAGCAAACTCCACAAGAGGCAAGTGATCCTCCCAGCTACCCCTGAAATCAATCACGCAGGCTCGCAGCATATCCTCAAGTGTCTGGATAGTACGCTCTTCCCGCCGTCGACCGAGGATGAAAGCGTTGTCTGAGACTCACTTGTCCCTAATCCATACGGAAAGACCTCCAGTTAGCGTAACCGGGCTCCTCTATCTGATATAATCGACACAGGGACACCGTGCAGCCTCATAATCTCTATGATGTACAATCTGGCATAGTCCTCAGCCGAAAACGTCGTCCTGACTGGAAGGAAATGGGCTGATTTCGTCGACCACAACAATAACCCAAATGGAGTCGTGCTTCCTCGAGTACGAGGTAACCTCTGTAACAAAGTCCATGTTGATCACCTCCCACTTCCAGTCGGAATCTCAATAGCTTGTAATAATCCACTGGCCTCGTGCTCGACTGACTGGGCAATTAGGACATCAGGCAACAAAACCTGCCACGTCCCTCTTCAGGCCATCCCACCAATACAAATATCTGAGGTCATGGTACATCTTGGTCGACCCCGGATGAATAGAATAACGAGCACTGTGTGCCTCCCCCTGAATCTGCTGACGAAGTCCTGTCACATCGGGAACACACAACCGGCCCTCAAATCTTAGCACCCTATCAGACGCTACCTCGAATAGACTCTTCTCCTCCCGAAGAGCTGCATCTCGATACCGTACCAACACTGGGTCCTCAAACTGTCGCCCCTTCACCTCATCAACAATGGAAGACTCGGCAACCTCACGAACCCGTACCCCACTATCGTCGGTATCGATCAAAAGAACCCCAAGGCTCGCTAGCTGGTGGATCTGACAGACCATGTCCTGTCTCTCTGGCTGTACCTCTGATAGACTCCCCATCGATCTACGACTCAAGGCTTCAGCAACTACGTTGGTGTTACACCCCGTATTTACAAGACATGTTTTAAGAACGTACGTAAGAACTCATAAGTGTTAAGATTTGAGGCTTGTAAAAATTTATCGGAATTATGAAATTTTCGGGAAACGTATTATTGTGACGAATGGGAGGGCGACACGTGTCACCCCCCTTATGGTTCCTTGGTCGAATTTAGGCATGGCCAATATGGTCATTTACCATAAGTCTTGGATGACTAAAGTCTTATAAGTGTAGCTTGAGAATGTTGACTAAGTCAAAGGAGACAACTAGTCTTGATATTTTGAAAGACTTCATCCTAACCACCCATATGGTTGCATCTTGTCCCTCCATGACCCTTTATTATACTACTAGTAGCAAGAGAGAGCCAACACTTAGCCATATTTTCACAAGAATTGGATGAACTCCTCTATGTTGCTCTCGGGTTCCCCATTTCAAAGAAGGAAAAAAATTTGTTTCTTGTCCAATAAGCTCCACACTTTAAACCAAGGTCCTTGAGGGTAGTGTAAGCATATCTCAATAGAAAAATCTTGGAAAAGATAGTTTACTGTTAGTCATAAAATGAAAACCTAGTTGTCTTTCTAGGTTTTGTTTGGAGAGTTGAAGGATAATTGTTGGTGTTGTTCTAAGGGTCTCAACAAGCGGATTGAAGTGTCTTGAAGAGGCTCTAGGTTGCTAAGGAGCAACTTCGGTTTTGAAGATTGGATTAAGAATCGTTGAGGTATAATCTTGTTCTTTGAAAGTGTTACAAGATTATTTATATTGTTGTTAGCTTTACTTATTGCTAGCATGAGGTATATGTGTAGAAGTTTAAAATGATTATGGATCGATTTTAGCCTTGGAAATCGAAATGTTATACAAGCCACTTGAAAATTGGATTACAACTTAATCGTTGTTAGAATCGTCGCATGTTACTTACTTAAAGATTATGGTTGTTATAATCAAATGCGACTTGATATCATGTTATGCTACCAATTTGGATTGAAATGGAAATTGGATAAAAATTGGTATTGTTGAACTCAAGGTGGCCGAATTTGTACTTGTGGTTTGTAATAGTTTGTTAATTATTTGTATCGACTACCTTCTATATTGTGGTGAGCCAATCAATGGGGCTGTATAGTTAATTATTTGTATGGACTACCTTATAGATTGTGGTGAGCCAATTGGGGCTGTTTGGTTATTGTATTCGCCTTGAAAAAGGTGGCAAAGTAAGTAAAAACAAAGGAGGTCTTTGTCCGATTTTCCGTAGAATTTAGCGACTTAGCACCTAGAATATTTTACGTTTGAAATAAGAGGTTAATGGACGTATGGTGACCATTATAGGTTGAAGTACTAAGTATAGCGTATCCTACTTGAAGGACGGATTAGCTATCAAGATTGAAGTACTTTGGAGCATTTTGCTACTTGTCGACAATCGTCGCGAGGTATGTGAACCTCTTCCTTCCTTTGGCATGATTCTATGTATGGAATATACCGTGGTATCATTTCATGTTTCTGTTACTCTTAGAAGTTAAGAGGTAGTTGTATGACCTACTCTATGTAGAACTTTTCCTATCTTTGAGCATGACTAGTTGCACGATGTAGTACAGTGAGCGTCACAACACCTTGATATCCTTTACTAGTTTGTGAATAGCCAAGTCGGGTGAGTTGGGAGATTAACTCACTTCTTTGAAAGTATAAATGATGTCTTAAGTTTTATTAAAGTTAAGGGACTTGAAGAGTTTTAAAGTATGTGATACTTGTTCCGCTTAAACGTATAAGTCCCTTGGATAGGAAATTGTTTTTTTGGCTAAGGTATAAAGTGAATATAACGACTTTATGGGAAGTTAGTTATATTTGCTTTATGGAAAGATAAGTGATTTGATTTTAGTGAAAAGGCCACTTGTTTTTAAGGCATTAATTGCCTAAGGTTTTATAATAAAAGAGTCACTTGTTTTCTAAAGGTTAAGAGACTAATTGTATTTTTGAAAGTTATGAGAATTGATTTGAAGGTATTTAATACTTGGTTTCAAAAAGAAGTCTCTTGGTTATAAAAGGAACGTGTTAGTCTAAACCATAAAGGGTTATAACACTTTATGGGAAGTTCATTATAACGGCTTTATGGAAGGTTAAGAGAATGGTTTTCTAATAAGGTAATCAAAGAAATAACTTGTGTTAAGGAAGGGCAATTGTTTTAAAGGTACCAATTGTTTAAGGTTTTTAATAAAGAAGTCACTTGATTTAGAAGCGTAATTGTATTTCTAAAAGATATTGTGACTTGTCTTGAAAGGTGGATAGGACTTGATACTACGGTTGTTAGTATCGGGAAGTTTTATTTGGAAAGAGTCTTTGAAGAGAGAATGCGCACGTAGTACTTTGCTGTTTAATTGAGAATAATTCTATGTGATGCCTTGATTAGTACTTTGGCTTGATTAATTGAGAATTAGTCTAAATGTGCCTTGATAAGTACTTTGGCTTGTTAAATGAGAATTATTCTATTTGTGCCCCGATAAGTACTTTGGCTTGTTAAATGAGAATTATTCTATTTGTGCCCGATAAGTACTTTGGCTTGATTAATTGAGAATTAGTCTAAATGTGCATTGATAAGTACTTTGGCTTGTTAATTGAGAATAATTCTATGTGATACCTTGATTAGTACTTTGGCTAGATTAATTGAGAATTAGCCTATGTGTGCTGGTGATAGCCTTTGAGTGCAAGTATTATGTTTTATTACGATGCCGCGACTCGGTTGGCCGAGGGCCTGTCTTGTTGTAAGTACTTGGACGCATGACGATGATGTGGGATTCCACGGGTATGCTTAGCTATTTGTAGTACTTGGGTTAAATTCGGATTCTTATAGTACATAGTAGTGCTTCCGCTTGTTCGACTACCACGAGATAGGGTAAGAGTATAAGTGAGAGGTAAACCCCAAGATGCTATACCACCTTCTCGTGGTAAGAGTATAAGTGAGGGTAACCCCAAGACATTATACCCCGCTTGTTTGTATAATGGTCGGTTGAGATAGGTAAGAGTATAAATGAGGCAAGCCCCAAGACGTTATACCACCTTCTCCAGGTAAGAGTATAAGTGAGGGTAGACCCCAAGATGCTATACCACCGCTTACCAACTTCCCTGTGGTAAGAGTATAAGTGAGGGTATACCCCCAAGATGCTATACCACCGCGGCCTCGGTGTTCATGTATGCCTATTGGTGTATTATTATATCCTGGACTGTCGTCAGTGATGTGGGATTCCACGGGCAGGAGATATATATATGTGTTGTGTATGTGTACGCCGACAGTGAGGTGGGATGCCACGGGCGCGACACATGATTATATTTTACACTTGTAGATGTCGGCAGTGATGGGGGATTCCACGGACACGCTTGATATTAGTGTGACTTGATCGCGTCCCAGATTGGGCCGGGTAGTAAATGTGCCCTTCTTAAAGGGCCGGATTATACTTATGAAAGATAAGTAGGTTATATAGAAATGAACTTAATGATTTTTCCTAATCATGTGCGTAAGAATGTAGCTATAACCTTTATTGAAAATGGAAAAGATATTGATGTGAAATTAAGTTCATAAGTGGTAATGACACGGCAGGATCTGGTATGTACTTTTTATACTTGTCCGTGTCATTCTTTTGTACGCTTATGATCTGCATCAGACGTTATTTCGCTCCATATTCGTATTTTTGTTATCGACCCCTTTCGGTGCCGTTCATGCCCGCAGTTTTAGGTACCAGTGGTGATCATTGCTTTAGATCTCGGTTCGCTTTGAGAAAGCTCCATTTGCTCCGAGGCTTAGCTCTGGTACAGTTTTCCCGAGGTAGTAGATTCATGTATATTCGGGGTATGGCGGCCTGTCCCACCACGCTTGTTATTCCTAAGTGCAGATTCACATACGTGGTTGGGCTATAAGAACCGAGTTGTACTTTTGATTATGTTTATAGTATGGAAGGCGCCTTATCGCCACCGTGTTGTCTTTGTTTACACATATGTTTATGTTGTGTATGTTCCGCTATTCTCTCGATGTATACCGAACAGGTGCCAGTAGGGCACCGGCCGCGCCCGGGTCGTCGCGATACTGGCTTTCCGGATGGTATAGAATATCAACATCATAATCACAACAACTCTAACCACCATCTCGCCGCAAGTTCAACTCTTCGCTCAAGATATACCGAGGCTCTTGTGGTGTATAAATATCCACATGAACCCCATACAAATAATGTCTCCAAATCTTCAAGGCATGTATAATCGCTGCCAACTCTAAGTCGTGGGTAGGGTAATTCCTCTCATGCTTCAGAATCGCCGAAGCATAGGCTATAACATTGTCGTGCTGCATCAAAACACACCCTAGCCCGATACCCGAGGCATCATAATAAATCACGTACCCGTCTAACCCCTCCGGAAGAGTAAGAACTGGTGCCGTAGTCAACCTTTCTTTCAAAGAATCGAAACCCTTCTCGCAAGCCTCGTCCATCGGAACTTGGCCTTTCCGAGTCGGCTAGTCAACGGTCTTTGAAATCGGCAAGCGCTCCACAAACCTACGATAATAACTTGCCACCCTAAGAAATCGCGCACTGGTCGGAGTAGTAGGTCTCGGCCAAGACTTGACTGCCTCAATCTTTGCCGTATCCACCTGAACACCATCAACCCCAATAATGTGCCCCAGGAATGCCACTGAGGCCAACCAAAACTCACACTTGGAGAACTTGGCGAATTACACGGCCCGAGGACCCAATACCGCCCTCAAGTGATGTGCATGCTCGCCTCATCGCGAATAAACCAGGATGTCATCAATGAATACTATCACAATGTATCCAAAAATGGCTTGAACACCCGGTTCATCAAATCCATAAATACCGCTGGATCGTTGGTCAAACCGAAAGACATAACCCTGAACTCATAGTGCCCATACCGTCCCGAATGCGCTTTGGGATATATGCCTCGTGACTCACTGATGATAACTGCATCGCAGTCTATCTTGGAGAAACACCTCGCACTCGCAATCGGTCAAACAAATCATCAATCCCGGGAGGGTACCTATTCTTGATGGTTACCTTATTCAGATGCGTAATCAACACACATATCGTCACGACGATCCGGGCCGTGATCGTGCCTTACCGCACCCTAGTGATACAACATCGAGAAAATCACGGAAATAAAAACTTAAACATGAAACAAGAGATATGATAATAAACAAAGCAACCAAACGGTTACTTTCGCGTATATATAACTAAAACTTGAATAGCACATCCTTACAAACCCCGCCACAAAGATTTCATGCACTCTAAGAATTTTTATACAACATGACGGGGCCTCGCCATACCCCGAATGTACAAGTACCTACAGTGACAGGACTATACCAAAAGATAAGCCTCGAGAAACGGAGCTTCCCAATACGAACCATGATCCTATGGCGAGGATCAACAATCGTGTACTTCTACCGCGGCATGAACGCACTCGGCGAGGTCGATAACAGGTACCAAGTATGTGAAACTGAAAATACTGTAAATGAAATCATAGTAGTCTATATAAAGCAGGAGACATGTATGATAACCAAACTACAGTTCACAATAAATAAGCAGTCATGTCAAGTCAGGGACTCACTGTCACGACCCGTTCCGGGGCCCGTGACTGGTGCCTTACCGGGGCACCCAAGTAGTCATACATCAGAGAAAATCAGCGGAATATAAAACAAGACATGAATCAAATGAAAATTTAGACACAGTTTATATGAGAAAAGTCGCCTTTCGGCATAATATATATAAACCAAGTTTTGCAGTTACATCCCAAATGTACAATAGGACTACAGACCTCTAAAGAAGTAAACCACTATGGCGGGACAGGGCCCCGCCATACCCTGAATGTACAAAACTATCTACAATACAGGGAGATCATACCCAAAGTAGAGCCTCGGAGAAGATGGAGCTCCCGACACCAAAGCAAAGATCCTGAGGATGTGGATCTAAGACTGCTGCTCTTACTCGCAGATAAACGCACCCCGGCGAGGTCGATCTAACAGTACCAAGTATGTGAAATCAGAAAGTACTTAAATGAAATCATATCACTTTAAAACCAATTTTACAAATATGCACGAAACAACTAATGAATCGCACATAGTGCCACATCATAAACAAGAGTAACAATAGGTAAATCGTAAGGTCTTTTCTAGGCCGCGAATGATCGGCAGGCCACTCGCCCATATAATCATTCCGCAAGCCTAATCCTCGACTCCGTAGTCCGCATAGGCCACTCACATAGCCCGCGTGAGGTATAACCCCGCATCGAGGTAGCTACTCCTGCATCGTCCCCGACTCGTTGTCCGCACGCCACATGCACGCGTGAGGCATAACCCCGCACACTAACCTGAACTCGTGAGCTCGCATAGGCCCCTGGACCTGCATGAGGTATTCTCGAATCATGGTCCTGCATCGCTGAGTCTACCCCAGACGGAGTAGCGCAACCCCGGTATCATCTCGAGTGAGTGATATAAGACTAACATAACAAATTATAGTTTAAACAACATAAGCATTAGTAAGATCGACCTCTTTACACAAACGTTACAAGATACTAACACATAACATCACAATATGTCCGCTCATCAAAACCATCTTATTATACCTTTCTGAAATCAATACAAGTCTTTTATAAACACATAAGTAAATCGTTCCTTTTATAAAACTTAAGCCGTTATACTTAACTTCCCATAAAGCTAGTATAACCCTTAAGCTTCTTGTTTTAAAAACAAATATTATTCTTCTTTCAAAACTGTTTTATAATTCTTTGAAAGACTTTAAGATCTTTATTATTCAGCTTAAGTCGCAAAGACATTGCCGTAAGTATTATTCAGCTTAAGTCAAAGACATTGCCGTAGTTATTATTCATTAACACATGTACGCTACCGCACTATATATATATTTTAAAATATCATGCTTTAGGAAGAATCACATACCTTCTCGAAATCCACCGCCAAGTCGAATATGTCGCGCAGAGAATCAAATTCTATAATAGTCACGACATCTATCAAAGTCTAGACTACTATGTAGGTCATTCTAAGCAGAGGGTTCTCAATTCTACTAAAGTCGGGCAGACTTCCCTACCCTGAGCTATATAAGTCTACTGTGAAAACAAATCCTATGTAAGTATAGTTCAATTATTCTTCTTTTATACCCTTCTACTTTGATAATAGCAATTCTATTCTCAGAATATTCTTCTAAGTATTTATACTTATTCTTATACTTCTACAGTATGTATTCCCTAATTATAAAAGAAGGGTAAGTTTATTTACCTCGATAAGCCCAAAATTATCCAAGTAAAAACGTCGCTCCTGAGCAAGGTTTAGCTCCTAATTTGTACGCTCAAAGCTCCAAGAACCTTAGAAGTTCTTCACAACTTCTACTAAGTACAAAGTGGATTTGGGCTAGGGTATTTTGGGCATTATAACAATACTAGAAGGCAACTTTTCTACCCAGGGAGGGGGTAGGTTTCTGCCAGCTAGGGGAGGGTTGCCTCGCCAAGCTTCAAAAGGGAGGAGTGTTTGGACGAAAAGCTACAAGGGAGAGCGAAGGATTTTAGCCTTGGAAAGTTTGTTTGTGGATGAAGAACTCTTCATCACAAGAGGGGTATTTATAGGTCAAGGGATGGCCAACCAATGGCCAAGATTATGCCAAGTGCAAGGCAAGTGTAGGGTGAGGATTAGGGCAAGTGTCCTTAGCCAACTTGCACACAAAATATCCTACCAACTCCAAGACAAAAATGGTCATCCAATTCGGCCTAATGCCGCCCCACATCCACCAATGAGAGGGTGACAAGTGTCGCTCTCTCGTTGGTCCAAAGTGTTTCGTCTCTCGAAAAAATTCGCAAAAATTAGAAATAACATAGCCGGAATTTATCCTACGCGAGTTGTGTAAAACGTTTCGTCGGAAAACGATCCTTTTAATGAGTTGTGCCCAAAAAAACGTCCCATTGCCTACTTTAAGGCTAAACTTTCGTACGTACGCCCTTACGCACATACTCTGGAAATACGGGGTATAACATTCTCCCCTCCTTAGAAACATTCGTCCCGAATGTTCCTTCCCAAGACAGTTAACGATAAGATTCTTCGTAACTTAAACAGTTGCAAATGCCACACACGGCCACAGAACAACACTTAGGCATAAACGATAACGAAAATTTTTAAGTAGGAAAGTGAATTTCCTGGAGGTGTGGGGAATAGGTGAGGATACTTCTGCCTCATGTCCTCCTCAGCTTCCCACGTCATCTCCTCCCTGAGCTCGTTCCGCCACAGAACTTTGACGGAAGCCACGCCTCGTCCGCAGACGCCTAACTCCGACGATCGATTATCGCCATGGGAATCTCTCATACGATAACCCCTGGTCACCGGACATCGTCAATCGGATGCTCCCTAGATGGATCCCCGATACATCTCCTCAGCATAGAACCATGAAACACCGGATGCACTGCCTCCAGATAGGACGGCAGATCCAACTCGTAGGCAACCTTGCCTACCTCGCGACATCTGATAGGCCCAATGTACTGGCCGAAGTTTCCTTTCTTCCCGAATCTCATCACACCTTCATGGGTGACACCTTCAGAAAACCCAATCATCAACCTCGAACTCGGATGCCGACGACGATGATCTGCGTATGACTTCGCCGACTCGAGCCGCCAAGAACCTCTCTGGATAAGCTTCACCTTATCCATCGCTTTGCATCAACCGCCCCACTAATCGCACTCGCCCACATCGAACCAACCTATCGGCGATATGCACTTCCTCCCATACAAGGCCTCATAAGGCGTCATCCGAATCGAGTGGTAGCTATTATTATATGCAAACTCAACCAGAGGCAAATGATCCTCCCACTACCTCGGTCGATAACATAGGCTCGCAGATATCCTCGCAGTGCGGATAGTGCGCCACCGTCCCGTCTGCTCGTGGATGGAATGCGACTCGTGTTCACTGCGTCCCAAACCTTCTCGAAAGACCTCCGTGTTAGCCAGTAATCGGGCTCCTGCGTGCGATATGATCGAAATAGGGACTCCATGCGGTCGACGATCTCTGATGTAAAGTCCGCATAATCTCTCGAAAAAGTCGCCCCGACGGAAGAAAGTGGGCTGATTTCGACACCGCCGATAACCCATATAGAATCATGTCTCCTCCGAGTGCGAGGTAATCCCGTGATAAAGTCCATGTTGATCACCTCCCACTTCCGTGTCGGGATCTCTATCGTCAGAATAAAACCACGTGCCTCGTGCTCTACCTTCACCGCCGACAACACGCATCGAGCTACGAACTCGCAACGCCCCTCTTCAAGCCATCCCACCAATACACGATCTAAGGTCGTGGTACATTTTGGTCGCACTCGATGGATAGAGTAACGCTACGCAGCCTTCTCAAGAACTCGCCGCCAAGTCCTCAAACATCCGAACACACAACCTGCCAAACCTTAGCACCCCATCAGTGCTACCTCAGGACCCTTCTTCCTCACGAAGAGCCGCGTCACGATACCGAATCAAAACCGATCCTCGAATCGCCTCTTCACCTCTCGACGATGGAAGACTCGCAACCTCACGAACTCTAACCCCACCGCTATCGTAATCAATCAAACGGACACCAAGGCTCGCTAATCGATGCAAATCACGAACCATGCCCTCATCTCTAGCTGCACATCCGATAGGCTCCCATCGACCTACGACTAAGAGCATCCGCCACAACATTGGCCTTCCCGTGGTACAGATATCAACATCGTAATCCTTAAGCAACTCTAACCACCGCCTCTCGTAAGTTCACTCCTCCGTGAAGATATCTTGAGGCTCTTGTGGTCTGTATAAATATCCACGTGAACCCCATATAAATAGTGCCTCCGCATCTTCAAAGCGTGAATCACCGCCGCCAACTCCAAATCATGCGGGTAGTTCCTCGTGTTTCTTAAGTCGGGACGATGCGACGCTATAACTCTACCTGCTGCATCAACACACATCCAGGCCGATGCCTGAATCATCACAATACACGAAATAACCATCCGACCTCCGAAGAGTAAGAACGGGCGGTCGCCGCCTCTTTTCAAGAATCGGAAACCCCGCTACAAGCATCACCATCAAACTTAGCCGCTCGAGTCACCTAGTCAATGGTGCGTAGATAAGCAAACTTCTACGAACCGCCGATAATATCTCGCAAGGCCCGTAAATCGCGCACTCTTGAGTAGTAGGTCTAGGCCAAGTCCTCGATCGCCTCGATCTTGGTCAGATTCACTGAATGCCATCACCCACAATATGCCCAAGAAATGCCACCAAGTCAACCAAAACTCACATTTGGAAAACTTGGCGTATAATCGCTGTCCCGAGAATCACAAGACAGCCTCAAATGCTCGCATGCTCCTCGCTTCCGAGCGAATAAACCAAGATATCATCAATGAACACTATCACAAACGTGTTCAAAATGGTTTGAACACTTGTTCATCAAATCCATGAATACCACGAGCATTGGTCAACCCAAAAGACATGACTCGAACTCATAATGCCCGCATCGTCCGAATGCACCTGTGGACATCCACCTCTCTCGACTAACTCGATGATAGCCCGATCGCAGATCAATCTTGAGAAACATCTCGCGCTCGCAATCGGTCGAACAAATCATCAATCCCGGAAGGGTATCTCGTTTAATGGTCACCTTGTTCACCGTAGATCAACACATGCGTAGCGGCCCCGCCCTTCTTCTTCACGAACAATACCGCGCTTCCTCGGAGAAACACTTGGCCTGATGAAGCCCTTTCTCCAAAGAAATCTCGCAACTGGTCCTTCAACTCTCTCAACTCGGCGTGCCATTCTGTATGGCGAATGGAAATAGCCGGTGTCCGCAAAGACATCGATACAAAACTCTATCTCCTCTCGTGAGGGATACCTGGAGGTCGTCTGAAACACGCCTGGAACTCTCGACTACTGACCGATCAAAACTGCACCGCACCCTCGAGATCAAACACCCGAACGATATGGTAGATATACCCCTTCTGCACCATCTTCCTAGCCTTGAGGTAAGAAATAAACTTACCCCTCGGCGATACAGTGTTCCCCTCCCACACAACAACCGGCTCCTCAGGAAACTGGAACCGTACTACTCTCTCCCGGTAGTCTACATTGGCGTAGCAAGAAGCTACCCAATCCATACCCATGATCACATCGAAATCAGTCATGTCCAACTCTATCAAGTCGGCTAGGGTCTGACGACTGCAAATGGTCACTGGACAAGCCCTATATACCCGCCGAGCTACCATCAATCACCCATCGCGTAGCTACCTCGAAAGGTCTATGGACTTAGGCTCATCCTCATCCTACTAGCAATAAGGGAGATATATAGACAGAGTAGAACCAGATCTATCAAGGCATACACATCAAACCAGAACCGATAAGGTACCGTGATTTACATCGTGAGGCCTCCGATCTCGCCGGCCGACAAGGCATAAATGCGGTTCTCGAGGACCGCTAGAATCGAGACCCGCCACGACCTCTGCGCCGACTGGCTGGTCCACGAGTACCCCGCCCGGGCGTGTAATCAGAGGGACGAAGAACCGCAATGCACTCGGGCCGAGCCTACCACCGCCGTTCGGCCTGACAGCCTCGCAAAGTGACTCGCCGCCACAACTATAACAAGCTCCCGTAGCGCACACACTTCCGTGAATGGATCTACCGACGGCCACACTGGGGGGGTGGTCCCGATCGCCGCATTCTCGCCGCTCGACGCCTCGCCCTGGGCCTCGGTCCGCCTCGAATACTCCGGGCCGGCGACGGTCGGGCGTGCTCGGGCCGGCCGTGGTGCAAATCTAGATCGCCGAGGCCGCCACCACGATAGCCACCGTAAGACCCTCCCGCCCCGCCTTCTTCTCGCCGCTCGCCCACTCGTCGCCTCTCGCGCTCGCATCTAAGCGCGAGCTCGCATACGGTAATATCCATGCTCGATCAAGAGCCACACCCGCACAAGACTCGGCCATATAATCATCTAGCCCCGTGACGTAACGATGCACCCTGTCCTCCATATCTGCTACCAATGCAGGGACATATCGAGCCAACGAATCAAACTCAACGTTGTACTCCCTAACGGTGGCCCTTCTCGCCAAAGAATAAGAATCTATCGGCCCGTGCCCTCCTCATCTGTGGAGGCAAGAAATGAGTGAGAAAGGCCTCTGAAAACTCGTCCCATACTGCAGGAGGCGCATGCTCTCCCCGGGAAAGCTCCCACGAATCAAACCAATCGACTGCGGTATCACGCAGCCGATGCGAACCGGGCGTCACAGACTTCATCTCTCGAGGCCTTGATCACCCGCATGATCCTCTCAGAGCCGACGGATGAACTCATGCGGATCATCCTCCGCCTCGACCAGAAACTCGCGGGCTACAACTCAGGAAATCTCGTAGCCTCAAACTATTCGCTTCGGGCACCACAGCGCGATCGGGCCGAATCGAATCGCCGATCCACTGTCCTCATGTTCGCCACGATCCCGCCAGAATCGCCATCTCTCTCAGAACCCATCTCATCTGCTTCCAGCCGTGGACCGAGGTGTAGGTACTATGTTCTCATCAGCCACTGCTGCGGCCCTAAACCCTCCTGGGGTCGGCGGCGTCGTAGAACTCGCCGTCTTGGGTATAGACTAGTCCTGAGCCCTCGTGACTCTAGGTGTCATGCTAGCAGCCTCGCCGCCTTGCCTTTCGCCCGTTGCCTTACGTGGAAGCATAATCAGCATGTAAAAGGAAGACGTTAGAGGGGACCGACCTATAACATAGCTCTAAAGCACGATCTCAGAGTGAGAAGAATGGAAACCAATCCTAAATATCCTATAGCCTCCTGATTATTGGTGTGGTGCACAACACACCGATAATCAAGACTCTACTAGATACGGTCTCAGACACTTTCCGAGGATTAATCGCTCGATACCACTTTTGTCACGACTGCCCGGCTCGTGGATCGTGCCTTACCCGCACCCAAGTAGTCATACATCGAGAGAAAATCACGAATATAAAACAAGACATGAATCAAATGAAAATTTAGACACGCTTTATATGAGAAAAGTCGCTTTTCGGCATAATATATATAAACCAAGTTTTGCGCTACATCCCAAATGTACAATAGGACTACGCACTTAAAGAAGTAAACCACTATGGCGGGACAGGCCCGCCATACCCTGAATGTACAAAACTATCTACAATACAGGAGATCATACCTAAAAGTGCAGAGCCTCGGGAGAAGATGGAGCTCACGACACCAAAGCAAAGATCCTAAGGATGTGGATCTAAGACTGTCCCTTACCGCGCATAAACGCAGCCCACAAGGAGGTCGATAACAGTACTAAGTATGTGAAATCAGAAAGTACTTAAATGAAATCATATCACTTTAAAACCAATTTTACAAATACGCATTTAAACAACTAATGTAACCGCACATAGTGCCACATCATAAACAAGAGTAACAATAGGTAAATCAGAATGTGTCTTTTCTAGGCTGCGAATGATCGAAGCAGGGCCACTCGCCCATATTATCATTCTGCAAGCCTAATCCTGGACTCTCGTAGTCCGCATAGGCCACTCACAAAGGCCCGCATGAGTTATAACCCCGCATCGAGGGTAGCTACTCCTCGGCATCGTCCTGGACTCGTTGTCCGCATGGCCACATAGACCGCATGAGGCATAACCCCGCACACTAACCTGGAACTCTCGTAGCTCCGCATAGGCCCCCTGGACCCGCATGAGGTATTCTCGAATCATGGTCCCAGACCGCCTGAGTCTACCCCGCATCGGAGGGCAGCTTAACCCCCGGTATCATCTCCAGAGGTGAGTGATATAGTACTAACATAACAGCTTATAGTTTAAACAACATAAGCATAAGTAAGACTGACCTCTTTACACAAACGTTACAAGATACTAACACATAACATCACAATATGTCTGCTCATCAAAACCATCTTATTATACCTTTCGGAAATCAATACAAGTCTTTTATAAACACATAAGTAAACTGTTCCTTTTTATAAAACTTAAGCCGTTATACTTAACTTCCCATAAAGCTAGTATAACCCTTAAGCTTCTTGTTTTAAAAACAAATATTATTCTTCTTTCAAAACTGTTTTATAATTCTTTTGAAAGACTTTTTAAGATCTTTATTATTCAGGCTTAAGTCGCAAGACATTGCCGTAAGTATTATTCAGGCTTAAGTCAAAAGACATTGCCGTAGTTATTATTCGCTAACACATGTACGCTTACCGCACTATATATATATTTTAAAATATCATGCTTTAGGAAGAATCACATACCTTCTCGCAAATCCACCGCCAAGTCGAATATGTGCGCGCAGAGAATCAACCTATAATAGTCACGACATCTATCAAAGTCTAGACTACTCAGAGTCATTCTAAACAGAGGGTTCTCAATTCTACGGAAAGTCGGGCAGCACTTCCTACCCAGAGCTATATAAGTTCATCGTGAAAACAAGTCTATGTAAGTATAGTTCAATTATTCTTCTTTATACCCTTCACCGTGATAATACCAATTCTATTCTAATATTCTTTTAAGTATTTATACTTATTCTTATACTTCTACAGTATGTATTCCCTAATTATAAAAGAAGGGTAAGTTTATTTACCTCGATAAGCCCAAAATTATCCAAGTAAAAACGTCGCTCCTGAGCAAGGTTTAGCTCCTAATTTGTACGCTCCGAAAGCTCCAAGAACCCTTAGAAGTTCTTCACAACTTCTACTAAGTACAAAGGGATTTGGGCTAGGGTATTTTGGGCATTATAACAATACTAGAAGGAAACTTTTCTACCAAGGGAGGGGGGGTAGGTTTCGGCTAGGCTAGGGGGAGGGGTTGCCTCGGCCAAGCTTCAAAAGGGGAGGGGGGAGTGTTTGGACGAAAAGCTACAAGGGAGAGGGAAGGATTTTAGCCTTGGAAAGTTTGTTTGTGGATGAAGAACTCTTCATCACAAGAGGGGTATTTATAGGTCAAGGGATGGCCAACCAATGGCCAAGATTATGCCAAGTGCAAGGCAAGTGTAGGGTGAGGATTAGGGCAAGTGTCCTTAGCCAACTTGCACACAAAATATCCTACCAACTCCAAGACAAAAATGGCCATCCAATTCGGCCTAATGTCGCCCCACATCCACCAATGAGAGGGTGACAAGTGTCGCCCTCTCGTTGGTCCAAAGTGTTTCGTCTCTCGGAAAAATTCGCAAAAATTAGAAATGACATAGCCGGAATTTATCCTACGCGAGTTGTGTAAAACGTTTCGTTGGAAAACGATCCTTTTAATGAGTTGTGCCCAAAAAAACGTCCCATTGCCTACTTTAAGGCTAAACTTTCGTACGTACGCCCTTACGCACATACTCTGGAAATACGGGGTATAACACTCACGCCCTCAAAGTCATCACTCAAATATAACTATGGGTCTCACGCCCTCAACATCAATCATGCCCGTGGAATACCTTCCTCACTACCGGCAGTCTATGATATAATAACACCAAGGAGTACACATAAACACCAGGTCCCACCTGAGTCATAAAACCGTACGGGGCAAGTACGAAGGCCAACTACCAGATACCAAAGCCGTACTAACAATACTATACAACCAAACCACGAAGCTGATACGGGGCAAGTACGAAAGCCAACTACCAGATACCAAAGCCGTGTCACGTAGCTGACCGGGGCAAGTACAAGGGCTAACTACCTGATACCAAGGCCGTATCACGAGACTTCGCCACGGCGATACGGCAAGCACGAAAGCCAACTACCGGATACCAAAGCCGCGGTCACGAGTCGGCCGGGCAAGTACGAGGGCTAACTACGGATACCAAGCGTCAGATTACGAGACTTCGCCACTAAACCGAGCGGCAAGTACGACCGCTAACTACCAGATCACAGAGCCGAATCAGACACGACTTCGGTGCAAGTACGAGAGACAACTACCCGATACCAACGCTGAATCAGTATAACCTCATGAAGGGCTAGTCCATGGAATAACACTATCAACGTGTTGCACTGGAATCCTCCGCCACCGCCGGTACGTCCAAGTAAGATCATAACAAATCAGCCGACCCTCCATTGAGAGACGCGGTGGTATAGAAATACAATACTAGCACGACAAGGCTATCACACGCAAACATAGGCAAGTTACACACAACTCAAGGTACTTTCATTTTATGCCAAAGTCCAGGTTTTAACCCCAAAGTACTACGTCGTTAAATTCTTTTTGAAGGATCCATTTCTTTTACAAATGTCACCCGATACCCGTAGTATTAAAAATAGAGTGACTAACATTTTAAGTAGACCAAAACAACTTCCATACTTTCCTTTTTAAAATCAAGTAACAACATTCTTTTCCAAAGTTCAAGTTTGCCTAATTTCAAATATTCACGTCTCTTATTTTCGAAAGGTTTCGTAGTTCATAGTCTTAATCACTTAATAACATAATCTCTTTTAAATCGATTGAGTAACGTATGCCTTATGTGTGAGTAGGTTATTCTTGTTTATAACAATCTTATTAAAGCAGCCATGATCTAGGAAATGTAATACAATCTTGTCTTATCTTAGCTTCTATGCAGATGGAGGTTTCTACTGGTTTTAATATAATTACTTAATTGTCAATACATTTTCCTTTATTAACGCTACAGAGGTTCGTTCGATACTTATTCTCATTTCCGAAATCAGTAAAACATTATTCTTTTAAAGACCAAATACTCATTACTCACGAATGAGGTTTCACATTTTTTAATAAAATTCATATCAATTCAATTAAGTCAAGTCTCTTATCTTTTAAGATCAATAAACCATTCTTTATCTCTCTTAAGACGTTATACCTAACTTCCCATAAAGCTAGTATAACTCTTAAGCTTTCAAAACCAAGTATTACTCTTCTTTCGAAAACGATTCTTAATTCTTTTGAAATACTTCAAGATTCTTTATTATTTAAAACTCAAGTCAAAAGACATCGAAGTAAAACCACGTTCAGTTAACATACGTACGTCTACCGTACTATATATATTCTTTTAAAATATCATGCTCAAGAGGATAGGAAGAATCACATACCTCGCGACGATTACCGACAATTAGCAAATAACTCCAAAGCATCAGAACTCGCTAGCCTTTTCCACCCTTCGAGAATACGCTACTTGCGATTTCAACCTATAACGGTCATATAAGTCTATCAACGTCTAGACTACTCTGTAGAATGATTCTAGATACAAGATTCCTTATTCTATGGAAAATTTGGGCAGCACTTCCCTACCTGCCAAACTACCCAAGTCTACTATAAATACAGTCCTATGTAAGTAAGTCAGCTTCTCTTCTTATATACCATCCTTATATCGTCTTATACTCAATTCTTATACTACTACGATGTAATTTCCAATTACAATAGAAGTGGTAGAGTATTTACCTCGATAAGCCCAAAATTATCCAAGTTAAAAGTCGATCCTGAGCAAGGTTTAGCTCTAATCACACGCTCCAATACGCTCCAAGAAACCCTTGAAGTTCTACACAACTTCTACTTAATACTTCAACCTACTATGAAGATTTTTCCCCAGGGTTTCGTTTAGTGACTAAATGAAGTATAGTAGTATTTCTAGGCTTTTAGTATAGAGGTAACTTTGGAATACTACAAGGTATTTGGGCTAAGGTATTTTGGAATAACAACAATACTTGGAGAATACTTTTCTATCAAGGAGGGGGGGTGTGTTTCGGCTAGCACACAAGGAGGGGGGGGGGGGTTTCGGCCGAGGGCCTCTCAAAGGTGGAGGGGGAGGTTGGACGAGAGTTTCACTAAGGGGGAGAGGGATTTTGCCTTGGAATTTCACAAGTGAGGATGAAGAATAAGTCTTGCACTTGAGGGTATTTATAGGGAAACCAATGGCCAAGATCAAAGCAAGTGGATGGATGAGATTTGGACAAGTGTTGTGTGGGTCCCACCTTATCTATCTACCCCACAAATATCTAGCAAACATTGACCAAATGTTTTAGGCAAAAAAAATTACAAAAACGTGCCAACCACTCCCCTTGATTACCGTCCACTTGAGGGACAAGTGTCGCCCTCTCGTTGGTCCAAAATATTTCATCTCTCGGAAAAATCCGCAAAAAATATAAATGTTGCAACCGTAATTTTTCCTTCGCAAAGTCCGGAAAACGTTTCGTCGGAAAACAATTCTTTTCGCTAGTTGTGAACAAATTTCGTCCCTTTGCCTACTTAAGGCTTAAACTTTTGTACGTACGCCCTCACGTACATACTCTGGAAATACGGGGTATAACATTCTCCCCTCCTTAGAAACATTCGTCCCGAATGTTCCTTCTCAAGACGGATAACGATAAAGTTCCTCTTAACTTAAACAAGTTGCCAATGCCACACCTGGCCACAAAAAACACGCGCAATACTTACCCAAGTCAACGAGGAATCACTCCTACATCACAAAAGCTTCCACCCTGGTCTAAAGGATAATCCCTTCGCATCTTCACTTCATAACAAAATGATCTCTTTTATTTTGCTAACACACGTTCACTTCATTCCTTACTAGTCGTACCCTTCTCGTACACCCGAACTCTCTCCCTAGTACACCTTCCATACTCCAATCATCGCCTGCCCAAAACTTTGAGTCACTATCGCCACGCCCGAACCCCAAGCTCATGATAGTGCCCTACCTGGGCACCCTTCTACCTTAACAACTAAGTACATTGCGGAAATTTAATAACAGCTCTTTTTTTTTTCTTTTAAAACCAACGTACGCACAAGGCAAAGTCGACTAGGCTGCCATATAATATACATAAACAAAAGACACTACACTGTACACGAGTCCAATCCCACATATGAATACAGACCTCTAGGATTTAAATCAACTATGACGGACAAGGCCCCGTGCAGTAAATGTACAAAAGCATGTACTGAAGGAACTATACCAAAATGATAAACTCCTGAACAAAGAGAGCTATCCAAAAACTCGGAGCAGGGTCCTACACCTGCCGATCACCAAATCACAGACCTAAACTGCGGCGTTAACGCACTTCCGAAAGAGGTCGAAGAATGTACCAAGTATGTGAACAGTAAGTACTGTAATAAAATCATAACAGTCTAAATAAAACAGGAGACATGTATGATATCCAACCTACAGTACATAACACATAAGCAGTCATATCAAGTCAGGGACGCAGGCCCTCAAAGTCATTACTCAAATATAACCATGGGTCTCACGCCCATAATATCAATCATGCCCGTGGAATCCTTCCTCACTGCCGGCAGTCCATGATGTAATAACACCCATAAGGATACATGAACACCAAGTCCCACCTGTGTCCTAAATACCTCGTGGTCTCATGCCCCGGAATCCTACCTCGTAAAAGCATGACCATAGGGTAACACAAACAACCGGGACCTATATGATAATCAAAATACAACACTTGTGCCTTACTACAATGAGAGTAAATGAGTATCCTTACAATATAAAATAGGAAGCTCATGATCAAAGCGGGACCATCCGCCTCGCAGATTATTCAAAGAATCCTATTCACGGGACTATTTCACCGCGTAGGTCGCGTGGACCCGCGAGGTATTCCTCGTGATAGGCTGGACCCGCCGCACGGGACTATTTCACCCGCATAAGCCCTTTCGACCCGCATAAGGTATTCTCGCATAGGACTATTTCACCCGCATAAGCCCTTACGACTCGCATGAGGTATTCCTCGTGATAGGTCGGACGCCCGCGTGGGACTATTTAACCCGCATAAGCCCTACGGACTCGCACGAGGTATTCTCGCATCGTGGGTAGCAAATCCACTAATTACAAATGCCACAAACCCGGAATGACCGAAATGATCGTATACCAATAGCACACAATAGGCTATTTCCAGCACACATAGGCAATTCTCAATTAACAAGCCAAAGTACTTATCAAGGCACACTTAGACAAATCCTCAATTTATCAAGCCAAAGTACTAATCAAGGCACACTTAGACAAATTCTCAATTTATCGAGCCAAAGTACTAATCAAGGCATACATAGAATAATTCTCTTTTAACAAGCCAAAGTACTTATCAAGGCACACTTAGACAAATCCTCAATTTATCAAGCCAAAGTACTAATCAAGGCATACATAGAATAATTCTCTTTTAACAAGCCAAAGTACTAATCAAGGCATACATAGAATAATTCTCTTTTAACAAGCCAAAGTACTTATCAAGGCACACTTAGACAAATCCTCAATTTATCAAGCCAAAGTATAATCAAGGCCAAAATACATAGAATAAGTCTCTTTTTATGTAAAATCCCAAGATACTAACACCCGTAGTATCAAGGCATGTCTATTTTTCAAAGTAAGTTACTACACGTTTAGAAAACTCATTTCAAGGCTTGAAATCAAGTAACTTCAAATTTTCACAATCTAGGCAACTTATGCCCTTTAATCAAAATAGACAACTTTCTAAACCTTCCATAAAGCCGTTATAACCAACTTCCCATAAAGCCGTTATAACCCTTTATGGTTTTAGACATATCCATTCCTTTCATAACCAAGAGACTTATACTATTAAAACCAAGTATCACATACTTACAAATCAAGTTCTTAACTTTCAAAACACGTCAAGTCTCTTAATATATAGAAAACAAGTTTCTTCTACTTTTAAACCTCAAGTAACTCACTCTTTAAAACAAGTTACTTTTCTTAGATCATGTCATTTCTCCTCTTTTAAAACAATTAAGTAAATCACTCCTTTGACTCCCCTAAAGTCATTATAATGACCTTTAGGATTTTGGGACTAAGGCACTAGCCCAAAAGATTTGGAAACCACTTCCTTTTCAAGACTCTATGTACTTTAAGTAAAATACTTTCACTTTTAAGAATCCAAACTTCACTAAGAAAATGGATTTTACAACTTACAATTTAAACATCAAAGTACAATCAGGAAGTACATAGAACAAATTCTATTCTAGGCAATCCAAATACAACCAAGGAATGGATCATTTAGGAGTAGAACATACTTTCTTAATCTTAAGGAATCATGCTAGAAGAGGAGATAGTTCACATACCTTTCGCTAAATCCACAAGCTAAGCCGAATACGCACGTAGAAGTGTCAACCTATAATGGTCACAACAAGACTATCAACTTCTAGTATCTAACGAGAATAATACTAAGTATTTGGTCTCTAATTCTACGGAAAATCGGCAAAGACTTCCTTTGTTTCTACTCACTTTGCCACCTTTTTCAAGGCAGAATACAATAACCAACAAGCCACATTTAAGGCTCCAAACAACAACCAAACAAAGGGGATTACACGCCTTACAATACGTGTAAAATTCCGCTCCACAATTCATACGAAGTAGTTTAATGCACACTAGCCAAATCTCGGCCAACTTACATAGCAACACTAAGTCTTTTCCAACCCTTTTCAAATTCCAAGTTCCAAGGTCTAACATGTTATATAGTTATAAACTACTTCAACAACTACAATTTCCTTCTTTATACAACATGCGACGCTTAGACCAATAGTCGACTTGAATTGTAATCTTAAGGCTAAACATGCTAGTTTTCGGATTAGGGTTCCAATTTGCCAATAAACATATCAAACTTCATACTATATAACACATGCTTGCTAAAATCCATAGGTACAACAATAAGTAAGTCTTAACTACTAAAACGACAAAATTTATACCTTTATAAGCCCTTAAAATTTCCAAGATTCCAAAGTCGCGCCTTAGCAATTATTAGCTCCTTTCCTTAGGTTCCAACCCGCTCCAAGAACTCCTTAGAAGCCTATGAAGAACCCCTCTTCAAGTTCCAACTTCAAAGTTGAAGAACTCCATTAGTTTCAGTGATCGACTAATAATGTAAAAATGCGTTTTTTCCGAAATCTTTCTATTGAGATATCCTTACAAAACCCTTAGGGACATTGGGTTTAAGTCTTGTGGCTAATGGATCAAACACTAATTTTTTTTGTGTGGACATGGATGCAAACCCGAGAGCTCTTCTCTCAAGCACAAGGGCTCTCTAATTTTTCTAAGTGTAGAAATGCCAAGTCTTGCTACTAGTTAGTATATAACACATATTGGAGGGCTTAGACTTAAACAAATGTGAGGCTAGGATTAAAATCACATGGATCATGTCACGACCCGACCCCGGGCCCGCGACCGGTGCCCTACCTGGGCACCCCTGTCAGGTATACATCAGAGAATAACAGCGGAACATACACAACATACAAAAAAACTTAGACAGTAACCAACAACAGGCTAGCCGATAAGGCCACCTTCCGTAAAATATACTCAATCCAGAAATAGAACAGTACATTTTTCTTTTCTTTACAGCCCAATCCACAATATGACTACAGACCTCTAAGAATAACAACTCAAGGGATGGCCCCGCCATACCCCAATGTACAACAACCGACAATACGAGGATAAGCCTCCAAATGAAGGAGTTTCAGCAATGAGCAGTGATCCTAAGAGCGAGGATCAAGAACGTACTTTACTGCGGCGTGAACGCAGCCCCGAGGAGGTCGATACAACATGTACCAAATATGTGAACCGAAAGATCGTAATGAAATCATAAGTCTAAAATAAACGGAGACATGTATGATTACTCAATTAATAACGATAATCGGCCTTACTAACAATGAGAGTAAATAAGTGAATACTTACAATATCTACGATGGAGGCTCACGATCAAAGCAGACCACCCGCCCGCAGATCATTAAGAAATCCTATTCCCGGGACTATTTCACCCGCATAGATCGCGTGGACCCGCGTGAGGTATTCCTCGCGATAGTCAGACTACCGCACGGGACTATTTCACCCGCATAAGCCCATAAGGACTCGCGTGAGGTATTCCTCGCATCATGGGTAGCAAATCCACGGAAACAGTGGTATAACGTCTTGGGGTTTACCTCATTTATACTCTTACCGCGGTGGTATAACGTCTTGGGGTTTACCCTCATTTATACTCTTACCCTAGCTCAACCTACCATCATACATAACATAAGCCCTACCGCTTATCATACAATAAATAAGCAAGTTAAGAAATCCCCCTAACTTCTTATTAGCCTTATTCATATACATTCTCATTTTAGTTTACTTAAGGCACTAACATGTCATTATAAAATCCGGGAATTTAACCTAAAGTACTACGTCCGTCTATTCTTTTAAAAATGACTCTTTTCATATATAACTTCCAAGATACTAATAACCGTAGTATCAAGTCATAACTACTTTTCAAAACAAGTCACGATACCTTTTAGAAATACATTTAGGCTTCTAAATCAAGTGACTTCTTTCTTTTAAAACCTTAGGCAATTGATGCCTTAAATCAAATTGCCTTTCAATAAATCAAGCCATTTATCTTTCCATAAAGCCAATATAACCAACTCCCCATAAAGTCGTTATATTCACTTTATGCATTAGTCAAGTACAATTTCTATCCAAGGGACTTATCGTTTAAAACGAAACAAGTATCGCATACTTTAAAACTCTTCAAGTCCCTTAACATACTTAAATTACTTAGAGTAAACCACTCTTTAAATTTTCCATAAAAACAAGTATCAAAATACTTTCAACATACTTAAAGTCTCTTAACTTTGAAAACCAAGATATCCTTAACATTTAAACAAGTGAGTTAATTCCCTAACTCAATCAACTTGGACATTCCTAAAATAAGCCAAGGATGTCAAATGGACTAGATCGTCAAAATCTTGTACGTCTACCGTACTATATACGTGAAACTAGTCATGCTCAAAAGATAGGAAAAGTTCCACATACCTCTTCTGGTCAAACCACTTGTCAGTACAAATTCCGCTCGTAGTATGTCAACCTATAATATTCACAATCGTCCATTAAGGCCTTACTTCAAACATAGAATATTATAAGTGTTAAGTCTTTAAATTCTACGGAAAATCTGACAAAGACCTCCTTTGTTTTACTAACTTTGCCACCTTTTCCAAGGTCGAAATACAATAACCAAACAGCCCCAATTGGCTCACAACAATATAGAAGGTAATCCAATGCAAATGAATAACCAAACAATTTCAATTGGCTCACAATAATATAGAAGGTAATCGATGCAAATGAATAACCAAACAACCCCAATGGCTCACAATAATATAACAATACCAATTCTTATTCAATTTCCATTTCAATCCAAATTGTTAGCATAATAATATATCAAGCAGCAATTGATTCTAGCTACTACATTCTCCAAGTAGGTAACATGCGACAATTCAATTTATCGATCAAATTGGATTTCAATTTCAAATGGCTAAATATGACATTTTCGGATTTTTAGCTTCCAATTCCATAACACTTAACAAACTTCATAACACATATCACATGACCACTTATAACTTATCATAACATGAAATCTTCAATTACAAAAGTAAAACGAAGATTATACCTCAATTAGCCCAAATATGCTCCAAGAGTACAAGTCGATCCCTAGCACCTTTAGCTCCTCCTTCCGACATTCCAATCCACTCCAAGCCACCCTTAGAAGCTTATGAAAAACTCATCTTCAAGTTTCAACTTCAAAGTTGAATAACCCTTTAGGTTTTTGCCTTGCGACTAATACGAAAACACCATTTTTCTGGGATATTTCTATTGAGAAACACTTATAATACCCTTAGGTACCTTGGTTTATAGTGGGGGAATTATTGGACAAAAATTGGAAATTTTTCCTTCTTGAAAAACCCCTTAGCCGTGAGCTCCCCTAAAGAGCAAGAACAAGTTCTTGAAAAAAATAATTCTAAGTGTGGAGAATGACAAGGTCTTGCACCTACTAGTGTACATATATAACACAAGAAAGGGTATAGATTAGAACACTTGGGTGGTTTGGATGAGATTTACTAAATATCAAGCTTTTGTGGGGTCATTGACTTGGTCAAAGTTGTCAAGCTCTAAGCTTTGCAAGACTTCATCATAAATTATGGTCAATTGACCATTCCACCCTTGCACATTTCGTCCATGTCCATAAAGGGGGGTGACACGTGTCGCCTCCCGTTAAATCGCAATATTTCGTTTCCCGACAATTTCATAATTCCGATAAATTTTTACTCGTCTCAAACCTTAACATTTGAGTTCTTACGTACGTTCTTAGAAACATATCCTGAAATATTTCCGGGGTGTAACAGATCAAGCCTAAGTGGCAAGTTGACTAGTCAATTATGTCAAGCTTTGAAGACTTATCTTCCAAGAGGTTCAATGACCAAATTACCCCTCCTCTAATTCGACCAAGACCACTTATGGGGGTGCCACGTGTCGCCCTCTCATTCGTCCATAAAATTACGAACCTCGTGGCCCCACAAAACGTAAAATTCCTCGGGTGGGCCCCACGTGACCAAATCCGTAAAAAAATAAATTTCCATAATATTAATAAGTTCCATACTCTTCAAATAATGCATTTTGAGAATCCAATTCTCAATAACGAACATTTTTCCTTTCCGACGTCCGGAAGATTTTCTGTCGGAAGAACAATTCTTCCTTTCGTACTAATGTCCAAGTCTTGTTTCCTTACGTACATTCTCTTATACATGTCCTGGACTTACGGGGTGTAACAACTACCTCCAAACTTGGTCACCTTACTAGCCTCAACCTCTTTTAAGGCCATTCCCGGCCTTCACGATCCTATTCTGGTCGAACATATCCACGAACTCATACGATGGTTACCTAAACCTGGGCCTAGCACCCTCGTGACCCTACCACCCAGCGGGAACACCTCGAACTGACCCCATCCCAAACCGAGTTGTGGTTCGACCCGCGAATGGTCCTCAACACGACCCATAATCGCGCCAAACTCTTGCTCCCCGATCCGGAACAATCTTACCTATTCAAGTCCTGAAAGCTACCACTTTCATCTTACACAACCCATGGAATTGTCCCACAATACATTTTTACGCATACCAAGTATTTTGACAAAGACTAACCGTAAAATCTTTTATTCAAGACGGCCTTACATCTAAGGTCTCAACGTGTAGTATCCTAAGGTTCATACCTTCCCTGTCCCCATACTTAACCTTTCAACTAACCATGTCTCTAAACCACAATATACACAACGCTATCTGCATATAGTGCGAACATATAATCATCGTATCACGCATGCTAATCTCTAGAGGTTAAGGATATACCGAAGAAGAAAAAAGGCGGTTCAAAGGACCGCTAAAATCGAACTTCCACCGCGACCTGCCGTGGCTGCCGTGTATGAACATCCCGCCTAGCTATGGAAGGTGAAGAACCCGCAAATGATCTCGTAATCATGCTATCCCACCGTTGCTACCTGCCGGACGATCTCGCCAAATGGCCCTGTTGGCCGCAAGCATAACAATCTCCCAAATTAGTACGACACTCTCCCTTATGAATTTTTTGACAACGGCCACACTGAGACAAGGGTGGCCTCATCTGGCGAGCACTCCTACTCCCCTGAAAATCTGAAACACAGGAGCCACGACCGCTCCTGAATATCCAGATCGTGGAGGATCGCTCTGCACTGGCGGAGGCGCATAACTAGCCTGATGCTGAGGCGGTCCGCCTCGAAAGTTGCCAAAAGACCCTGCTGTCCTGGCCCTCTTCTGTTGATCTTGGTCATTCCGTCGACCTCTCCGCTCCTCACACCCAAGTGCATAAGCCTGCATGCGGGCAATGTCCATGCCCGGCTGAAGAGCTACACCCGAACAAGCATCTGCCATGTAGTCATCGAGCCCAGTGACGTAGTGGTGCACTCTGTCCCCCATGTCGGCTACTAACGCGGGGACGTACCGAGCTAGTGAGCCAAACTCCACATTGTACTCCCGAACCGTACGCCCGTCCTGCCTCAATATCAAAAATATGTCGGCCCGAGCCCTCCTCATCTGTGGAGGCAAGAAATGTGCAAGAAATGCCTCCGAGAACTCGTCCCAAATAGCTGGAGGCGCATGCTCCCCCCGGGACAGCTCCCACGAATCAAACCAGTCGACTGCGGTATCACGCAGCCGATGTGAACCTAAGACCACTGACTCGGTCTCCGAAGCCTTGATTACTCTCATGATCCACAGAATCGCCGGATGAACTCCTGCGGATCATCCTCAGGCCTCGATCCATAAAACACTGGCGGGCTGCAACTCAGAAAGTCCCGCAGTCTCAAACTATCCGCTCTCGGGTGAACTACGGGTACTACCGGTACCGGAATCGCTGCATCCAGCTTATCCTCGTGCCTGGCCACAATCCTGGCCAATAACTGGGCCATCCCCTTGTAACCCATCTCCTCTGCTCCAGGCTGTGGGACTGGAGACTCAGGTATTGTGGTCTCAGCAGCCACTGCTGCGGCTCTAAACTCTGCTGGGGCTGGCGGCGTCGCAAAACTCGCCGTCTGAAGCACTATCTCAGGAGATGACCGGGCCTGCGCCCTCGTACTCCTCTGTATCATACTAGCAGCTTCCTCGGCTGCCTTGCCCATCTGGGCCCGGGTTGCCTTGCGCGGAGGCATAACTGGTGAAAATGAAATACGTCAGAGGGGTCCAACTTATAACACAACTCTAAGGCACGATCTCAGAATGAGAAGAATGGAAACCAATCCTAAATGTCCTGCAGCCTCCTGATTATAGATGTGGTGCACAACACATCGATAATCAAGACTCTACTAGACACGGTCTGTAGACACTTTCCGAGGATTAACTGCTCTGATACCACTTTTGTCATGACCCGATCCCGGGCCCGTGACTGGTGCCTTACCCCGGGCACCCTAGTGATACAACATCAGAGAAAATCAGCGGAAATAAAAACTTAAACATGAAACAAGAGATATGATAATAAAACAGGCCAACCAAACGGTTACCTTCTTGCATATATATAACTAAAAACTTGAACAGTTACATCCTTACAAACCCTGCCCACAACAGTACTACAGACCTCTAAGAATTTTTATACAACATGACGGGACAGGGCCCCGCCATACCCCTGAATGTACAAGTACCTACAGTGACAGGGGACTATACCAAAAGATAAGCCTCCGGAGAAACGGAGCTTCCCAATACGCTGAACTGTGATCCTATGAGCGAGGATCAACAACTGGTGTACTTCTACCTGCGGCATGAACGCTGTTATACCCCGTATTTCCAGAGTATTTACGTAAGGGCGTACGTACAAAAGTTTAGCCTTAAGGATTAGGCTTTGGACGAAAATACTTGGGCACAACTTACTAAAAGAATCGTTTTTCGACGAAACGTTTTACTAAACTCACGTAGGGTAAATTCCGGCTATGTCATTTATTATTTTTGCGGATTTTTCCGATAGACGAAACATTTTGGACCAACGGGAGGGTGACACTTGTCACCCTCAATGGACGGCAAACATGGGCCAAGGTTGCACGTTTTTTGTGCCTTGCACAAAGTCAAGGAGTTGGTAGGATATTTGTGTAGTAGATGGATAAGGACACTTGCCTAAATCTCCACCTTACACTTGCCTTGCACTTGGCATCATCTTGGCCATTGGTTGGCCATTTCTTGACCTATAAATACCCCCCTTAAGATGAAGAGTTCTTCATCCACAAATCAATTTCCAAGTCTCCAAAGTCCCTCCCCTCTCCTTCTAGTTCTCATCCAAGAGCTCTCCTTCCCCCCTCCCTCTAAAAGAGCCTAGCCGAAACAACCCTCTAGTCCTAGCCGAAATCTACCCCCCCTCCCTTGGTAGAAATGGTGTCTTCCAAGTATACTTACTATTCCTAAATACCCTAGCCCAAATCCCTTAGTACTTAGTAGAAGTTGTGAAGAACTTCTAAGGGTTCTTGGAGCTATCGGAGCGTACAAATTAGGAGCTAAACCTTGCTCAGGAGCGACTTTTAACTTGGATAATTTTTGGGCTTGTCGAGGTAAATAATCTTATCCTTCTTTTGTAATTAGAGAATGCATACTGTAGAAGTATAGGAATAAGTACTAAATACTTAGAAGGATATTAAAGAATAGAATTGAACTATTATCACAGTAGAAGGGTTTAAAAGAAGAATAATTGAACTATACTTACATAGGACTGTTTTCACAGTAGACTTGAGTAGCTTGACGGGTAGGGAAGTGCTGCCCAAATTTCCGTAGAATAGAGAACCCTCTGCTTAGAATCGCATGAGTATAGTCTAGACGTTGACAGACGTATTTGACTATTATAGGCTGATTCTCTGCGCGCGACATATTCGACTTGGCAGGTGGTTTTCGCCGAGAAGGTATGTGATTCTTCCTATACTCCGAGCATGATATTTTAAATATATATATAGTACGGTAGACGTACGTGTGTTAACTGAGTAATAATTACGGCAATGTCTTTTGACTTAAGCCTGAATAATAATTACGGCAATGTCTTTTGACTTAAGCCTGAATAATACAGATCTTAAAAAGTCTTTCAAAAGAATTATAAACCAGTTTTGAAAGAAGGAGAATATTTGCTTTTAAAACAAGAAGCTTAAGAGTTATACTAGCTTTATGGGAAGTTAAGTATAACGACTTAAGAATGATAAAAGGAACAGTTTACTTATGTGTTTATAAAAGACTTATATTGATTTCTGGAAAGTACAACAAAATGGTTTGATAAGTAGACATGATATGATGCTATGTGTGTTAGTGTCTTGTAACGTTTGTATAAGAGGGTATTCTTGTTGTGCTTATGTCGTTTAACGATAAGCTGTTATGTTAGTATTATATCACTCACCTCTTGACATAATACCGGGGTTAAGCGCCTCCGTCGGGTATTGCTCGAGGCAGTCTGTGTGACTATGATTCGAGAATACCTCATGCGGGTCCTGGGGGCCTATGCGGAGCTACGAGAGTTCCAGGTTAGTGTGCGGCCTTTGTGGTCATGCGGTCTATGTGGCCATGCGGACTACGAGTCCAGGACGATGCCGAGGAGTAGCTACCCTCGATGCGGGGGATACCCCATGCGGGCCTACGTGAGTGGCCTATGCGGACTGCGGGAGTCCAGGATTAGGCATGCATAATGATACTATGGGCGATTGGCCTTGCTTCGATCATTCGCAGCCTAGACAAGACTTGTTACAGTTTACCTATTGTTGCTCTTGTTTATGATGTGGCACTATGTGCGGTTACTTTGGTTGTTTCATACATAATTGTAAAAATTGGTTTTAAAATGATATGATTTCATTAAGTACTTTACAGTTTCACATACTTGGTACCTGTTGTACTGACCTCCTTCGGGGGGCTGCGTTCATGCCGCAGGTAAGGGCAAGCAGGTGCTAGATCCGCATCCTTAGGATCTTTTGCGTTGGTGTCAGGAGCTCCATCTTCTCCGGAGGCTCTACTTTTGGGTATGATCTCCCTGTTGTAGTTAGTTTTGTACAGTCAGGGTATGGCGGGGCCCTGTCCCGCCATAGTTGTTTATCTTCTTAGAGGTCTGTAGTCCTATTGTACAGTTGGGATGTAACTGCAAAACCATGTTTATATATATATGCCGAAAGGCGACATTTTCTCACATAAAACTGTGTCTCATTTTACAACTGTTTCATGTCTTGTTTTTATATTCCGCTGATTACTCTGATGTATGACTACTTGGGTGCCCGGGTAAGGCACCAGTCACGGGCCCCGGAACGGGTTGTGACAAAAGTGGTATCAGAGCAGTTAATCCTCGGAAAGTGTCTACAGACCGTATCTAGTAGAGTCTTGATTATCGGTGTGTTGTGCACCACACCAATAATCAGGAGGCTATAGGATATTTAGGATGGTTTCCATTCTTCTCACTCTGAGATCGTGCCTTAGAGCTGTTATAAGTTGGACCTCTAACGTATTCCTTTCTCAGAACGATTATGCCTCCACGAAGGCAACCCGGCCCGAGCAAGGCAAACGAGGAGGCGCTAGTAGACACCGAGAGTCACGAGGGCTCGAGCCCGCCTATACCCGAGATGGCGAGTTCCATGACGCCGCCGCCCAAAGAGACCACGATGCCGCACCTCGCCCCACACCGGGCGGAGGAGTTAGGGTACAAGGAGATGGCCAACTATTGGCGATCGTGGCGAACATGAGGACGCCGATACGAATCTGGCCGATTCCGGCCCGATGCGTGGTTCACCCGAGGCGGATAGTTTGAGGCTACGGATTTCTGAGTTGTAGCCCGCCGAGTTTTACTGGTCGAGGCCGTAAGATGATCCGCAGGAATTCATCCGCCGCCATGAGGATTATGAGAGTGATCGGGCGTCGAGACCGAGTCCGTTATCTTCGCGCGTCGGCCGCGTGATACCGCAATGATTGGTTTGATTCGCGGAGTTATCCCGGAGAGCACGCGCCCCCGCCTACTTGGGACGAGTTCTCGGAGGCCTTTCTTACTCACTTCTTGCCTCCACAGATGAGGAGGGCACGGGCCGACAGATTTTTGCTGCTGAGACAGAGAGGACGCACAGTTAGGGAGTACAACGTTGAGTTTGATTCGTTGGCTCGATATGTCCCTGCATTGGTAGCAGATATGGAGGACAGGGTGCATCGCTACGTCACCCGGCTAGATGATTATATGGCGAGTCTTGTGCGGTGGCTCTACCCGAGCATGGACATTACCCGTATGCAGGCTCATGCACTTGGATGCAAGGAGCGTAGAGGCCGACGGGTTGACAGACAGCAGCAGAAGAAGGCCAGGACGGCAGGATCTTTTGGTAACTATCGGGGTGGACGGCCTCAGCTAGCCTAGATTTGCACCACGCCATCTCGAGCACTCTACACCGCCCACAAAGACGGGATATTCGAGGGCGAACCAGGCCCCGTGACTTCAGCGCCCGTGGTAGAGCAGGTGCCGATCGGGACCACCCCTCGGTATGGCCGTGCGGTAGATCCCATTTTGGGAATTGTGTATCGCTCGAGAGTATGTTACGATGCGGCCGTGGTCATTTTGCAGGGCCTGTCCGGCCGGGGCAGCGTGGTGGTAGGCTCACCTACGGTCGGTTGCCGCTCATCATCTCCTACGATTACTCGCCGAGGGCGTGGTACTCGTGGGCCAGCAGTCGCGGCAGAGGTCGTGGCGCGGTCCCGATTCTAGCGGTCCTCGAACCGCATTTATGCCTTGTCCACGGGCAGACTGGGAGGCCTCACCGATGTCGCCACGGTACCTTATCGCCTCCGATTATGATGTGTATGCCTTGATAGATCCGGGTTCTACTCTGTCCTATATATCTCCCCTTATTGTTAGTAGGATAGGGATAGAGCCTGAGTCCATAGACCCTTTCGAGGTAGCTACGCCAGTGGGTGATTCGGTGGTAGCTCGGCGGGTATATAGGGCTTGTCCAGTGACCATATACAGTCGTCAGACCGTAGCCGACTTGATAGAGTTGGACATGACTGATTTCGATGTGATCATGGGTATGGATTGGCTAGCTTTTTGCTACGCCAATGTAGACTCCAGGGAGAGAGTGGTACGGTTCCAGTTTCCTAAGGAGCCGGTTGTTGAGTGGGAGGGGAACATTGTATCGCCGAGGGGTAGGTTTATTTCCTACCTCAAGGCTAGGAAGATGGTGCAGAAGGGGTACATCTACCATCTCATTCGGGTGTTTGATCTCGAGGCCGCAGCCAGATTTTCGATTCAGGTAGTCAGAGAGTTCCCAGACGTGTTTCCAGACGACCTCCCGGGTATCCCTCCTGAGAGGGAGATAGAGTTCTGTATCGATGTGCTGCCAGACACTCGGCCTATTTCCATTCCGCCATACAGAATGGCACCTGCCGAGTTGAGAGAGTTGAAGGACCAGCTTAGAGATTTGCTGGAGAAAGGCTTCATCGACCTAGTGTTTCTCCCCGGGAGCGCCGTATTGTTCGTGAAGAAGAAGGGCGCCGCGCACGCTGTGTGTTGATTACAGCGGTGAACAAGGTGACCATTAAGAACGAATACCCCTTCCGTGATTGATGATTTGTTCGACCAGTTGCAGGGCGCGAGATGTTTCTCCAAGATTGATCTGCGATCGGGTTATCATCAGGTTCGAGTCAGAGAGGCGGATGTCGCTAGATCGCATTCGGACGACGGGCATTATGAGTTCGTGGTCATGTCTTTGGTTGACCAATGCTCGTGGTATTCATGGATTTGATGAACCGAGTGTTCAAACCATTTTTGGACACGCTTGTGATAGTGTTCATCGATGATATCTTGGTTTATTCTCGCCAGAGCGAGAGCATCGCGAGCATTTGGCGATCTTGCCGAGTTCTCCAGGACCAGCAGCTATACGCCAAGTTTTCCAAATGTGAGTTTTGGTTAGCTTCGGTGGCTTTTCTTGGGCATATTGTCGGGGCCGATGGTATTCAGGTGGATACGGCCAAGATCGAGGCAGTCAGGAGTTGGCCTAGACCTACTACTCCGGCGAGGTTCGCAGCTTACGGGCCTTGCGAGTTATTATCGATTCGTAGAAGTTTGCTTCTATCTACGCACCATTGACTAGGTGACTCGAAGGCAACTAAGTTTCGTGGTGATGCTTGTGGCGGGGTTTCCGATTCTTTGAAGGAGAGATCGACGGCCGCCCCGTTCTTACTCTTCCGGAGGTCCGGATGGCTACACGGTGTATTGTGATCGCGAGCATCGGGTTGGGATGTGTGTTGATGCAGCGGCAAGGTTATAGCGTCGCATCCCGCAGCAAGAAGCATGAGGAACTACCCCACCCATGATTTGGAGTTGGCGTGGTGATTCACGCCAAGATCCGAGGCACTATTTGTATGGGGTTCATGTGGATATTTATACGACCACAAGAGCCTCCAGATATCTTCAGCCAGAGGAGTGAACTTACGGCGAGACGGTGGTTAGAGTTGCTTAAGGATTACGATGTTGATATCCTGTACCACCCGGGAAGGCCAATGTTGTGGCAAATGCTCTTAGTCATAGTCGATGGGAGCCTATCGGATGTGCGGCAGAGAGGAGGGACATGGTTCGTGATTTGCATCGATTAGCGAGCCTTGGTGTCCGTTTGATTGATTACGATAGCGATGGGTTCGAGTTCGTGAGGTTGCCGAGTCTTCCATCGTCGAGGAGGTGAAGAGGCAACAGCTCGAGGATCCGGTTTGATTCGATCGTGATACGCTTCTTCGTGAGGAAGGGTCCTTTGAGGTAGCACCGATGGGTGCTAAGGTTTGAGGGCGAGTTGTGTGTTCCGGATGTTTGAGACTTGGCCGAGTTCTTGGGAAGCACACACGCGCGTTACTCTATCCATCCGTGGTCGACCAAGATGTACCACGACCTTAGATCCGTGTATTGGTGGGATGGCTTGAAGAGGACGTTGCGAGTTCGTAGCTCGATGCGTGTTGTCGCCAGTGAAGGTAGAGCACCGGAGGCCGGTGGTTTGTTGCGACGATTGAGATCCCGAACTGGAAGTGGGAGGTGATCAACATGGACTTCATCACAGGATTACCTCGCACTCAGAGGAGACATGATTCTATATGGGTTATCGTCGATAGACTGACGAAATCAGCCCACTTTCTTCCCGTCAGGACGACTTTTCTAGTGAGGATTATGCCGACTTTACATCAGAGATCGTCGATCGCATGAGTCCCTATTTCGATCATATCCGGCGAGGAGCCCGGTTCACGCTAACTTCGGAGGTCCTTCGAAGGTTTAGGGACGCGGTGAGCACGAGCATCGCATTCCATCCACGCAGCATGACAGCAGAGCGCACTATCCGCACTGCGAGGATATCTGCGAGCATGTGTTATAGACCGAGGGTAGCTGTGAGGATCATTTGCATCTAGTTGTTTTTGCGTATAATAATAGCTACCACTCCGATTCGATGGCGCGCCATGAGGCCTTGTATGGGAGGAAGTGCAGATCGCCGATAGGCTGGTTTGATGTTGGCGAGGTACAGTTAGTGGGACCAGATTTGGTGCAGCAGGCAGTGGATAAGGTGAAGCTTATCCGAGAGCGGCTATTGACAGCGCAGAGTCGACAGAAGTCTTATGCAGATCATCGTCGTCGGCATCTGGAGTTCGCAGTTGATGATTGGGTTTTCCTGAAGGTGTCACCCATGAAGGGTGTGATGAGATTCGGGAAGAAAGGGAAACTCAGCCCAAGGTACATTGGGCCCTATCAGATTATCCGCAGGTGGCAAGGTTGCCTACGAGTTGGATCTGCCGTCCGATCTGGAGGCAGTGCATCCGGTGTTTCACGTTTCTATGCTGAGGAGGTGTATCGGGGATCCATCTAGGGTACACCCGATTGACGATGTCCAGGTGACCGAGGGGTTATCGTATGAGGAGACTCCCATAGCGATAATCGATCGTCAGGTTAGGCGTCTGCGGACCAAGGACGTGGCTTCCACAAAGTCTTGTGGCGAACGAGCTCGAGAGGAGATGGCGTGGAAGGCGAGAGGACATGAGGCGTATATCTCACTTATTCCCCACACCTCCAGGTAACTTACTTTCCTACTTGCTAGTCTTAAATTTCGAAATTGTTAAGTGTTATTTTCGGCGATGTGTGGCACTTGCAAACTGTTTAAGCTTTATCGTTAACTGTCTTGGGAAGGAACATTCGGGACGAATGTTTCTAAGGATGGAGGAATGTTATACCCCGTATTTCCAGAGTATGTACGTAAGGGCGTACGTACAAAAGTTTAGCCTTAAGGATTAGGCTTTGGACGAAAATACTTGGGCACAACTCACTAAAAGAATCGTTTTTCGACGAAACGTTTTACTAAACTCACGTAGGGTAAATTCTGGCTATGTCATTTATTATTTTTGCGGATTTTTCCGAGAGACGAAACATTTTGGACCAACGGGAGGGTGACACTTGTCACCCTAAATGGACGGCAAACATGGGCCAAGGTTGCACGTTTTTTGTGCCTTGCACAAAGTCAAGGAGTTGGTAGGATATTTGTGTAGTAGATGGATAAGGACACTTGCCTAAATCTCCACCTTACACTTGCCTTGCACTTGGCATCATCTTGGCCATTGGTTGGCCATTTCTTGACCTATAAATACCCCCCTTAAGATGAAGAGTTCTTCATCCACAAATCAATTTCCAAGTCTCCAAAGTCCCTCCCCTCTCCTTCTAGTTCTCGTCCAAGAGCTCTCCTTCCACTCTAAAAGAGCCTAGCCGAAACAACCCTCTAGTCCTAGCCGAAATCTACCCCCCTCCCTTGGTAGAAATGTTGTCTTCCAAGTATAGTTACTATTCCTAAATACCCTAGCCCAAATCCCTTAGTACTTAGTAGAAGTTGTGAAGAACTTCTAAGGGTTCTTGGAGCTATCGGAGCGTACAAATTAGGAGCTAAACCTTGCTCAGGAGCGACTTTTAACTTGGATAATTTTTGGGCTTGTCGAGGTAAATAATCTTATCCTTCTTTTGTAATTAGAGAATGCATACTGTAGAAGTATAGGAATAAGTACTAAATACTTAGAAGGATATTAAAGAATAGAATTGAACTGTTATCACAGTAGAAGGGTTTAAAAGAAGAATAATTGAACTATACTTACATAGGACTGTTTTCACAGTAGACTTGAGTAGCTTGACGGGTAGGGAAGTGCTGCCCAAATTTCCGTAGAATAGAGAACCCTCTGCTTAGAACTGTTTACAGAATAGTCTAGACGTTGACAGACGTATTTGACTATTATAGGCTGATTCTCTGCGCGCGACATATTCGACTTGGCAGGTGGTTTTCGCCGAGAAGGTATGTGATTCTTCCTATACTCCGAGCATGATATTTTAAATATATATATAGTACGGTAGACGTACGTGTGTTAACTGAGTAATAATTACGGCAATGTCTTTTGACTTAAGCCTGAATAATAATTACGGCAATGTCTTTTGACTTAAGCCTGAATAATACAGATCTTAAAAAGTCTTTCAAAAGAATTATAAACCAGTTTTGAAAGAAGGAGAATATTTGCTTTTAAAACAAGAAGCTTAAGAGTTATACTAGCTTTATGGGAAGTTAAGTATAACGACTTAAGAATGATAAAAGGAACAGTTTACTTATGTGTTTATAAAAGACTTATATTGATTTCTGGAAAGTACAACAAAATGGTTTGATAAGTAGACATGATATGATGCTATGTGTGTTAGTGTCTTGTAACGTTTGTATAAGAGGATATTCTTGTTGTGCTTATGTCGTTTAACGATAAGTCGTTATGTTAGTATTATATCACTCACCTCTTGACATAATACGGGTTAAGCCGCCTCGATGCGGTATTGCTCGATGCGTGTGACTATGATTCGAGAATACCTCATGCGGGTCCTGGGGGCCTATGCGGAGCTACGAGAGTTCCAGGTTAGTGTGCGACCTTTGTGGTCATGCGGTCTATGTGGCCATGCGGACTACGAGTCCAGGACGATGCCGAGGAGTAGCTACCCTCGATGCGGGATACCCATGCGGCCTACGTGAGTGGCCTATGCGGACTGCGGGAGTCCAGGATTAGGCATGCATAATGATACTATGGGCGATTGGCCTTGCTTCGATCATTCGCAGCCTAGACAAGACTTGTTACAGTTTACCTATTGTTGCTCTTGTTTATGATGTGGCACTATGAGCGGTTACTTTGGTTGTTTCATACATAATTATAAAAATTGGTTTTAAAATGATATGATTTCATTAAGTACTTTACAGTTTCACATACTTGGTACCTGTTGTACTGACCTCCTTCGGGGGGCTGCGTTCATGCCGCAGGTAAGGGCAAGCAGGCGCTAGATCCGCATCCTTAGGATCTTTTGCGTTGGTGTCAGGAGCTCCATCTTCTCCGGAGGCTCTACTTTTGGGTATGATCTCCCTGTTGTAGTTAGTTTTGTACAGGCCATAGTTTTTTATCTTCTTAGAGGTTTGTAGTCCTATTGTACAGTTGGGATGTAACTGCAAAACCATGTTTATATATATATGCCGAAAGGCGACATTTTCTCACATAAAACTGTGTCTCATTTTACAACTGTTTCATGTCTTGTTTTTATATTCCGCTGATTACTCTGATGTATGACTACTTGGGTGCCCGGGTAAGGCACGATCACGGCCCCGAACGGGTTCAGGATAAACGCAGCCGAAGGAGGTCGATAACAGTACCAAGTATGTGAAACTGAAAATACTATAAATGAAATCATAGTAGTCTATATAAAGCAGGAGACATGTATGATAACCAAACTACGGTCCACAATAAATAAGCAGTCATGTCAAGTCAGGGACTCACGCCCTCAAAGTCATCACTCAAATATAACTATGGGTCTCACGCCCTCAACATCAATCATGCCCGTGGAATACCTTCCTCATCACGTGATCATGATATAATAACACCAAGGAGTACACATAAACACCAGGTCCTACCTGAGTCATAAAACAGTACGGGGCAAGTACGAAGGCCAACTACCAGATACCAAAGCCGTACTAACAATACTATACAACCAAACCACGAAGCTGATACGGGGCAAGTACGAAAGCCAACTACCAGATACCAAAGCCGTTTCACGTAGCTGACCTGGGCAAGTACGAGGGCTAACTACTAGATACCAAGGCCGTATCACGAGACTTCGCCACGAAGCTGATACGGGGCAAGTACGAAATCCAACTACCAGATACCAAAGCCGTGTCACGTAGTCGGCCGGCAAGTCTGAGCTAACTACCGGATACCGCGTCAGTATCACGAGACTTCGCCACTAAACTGAACGGGGCAAGTACGAAGGCTAACTACCAGATACCAAAGCCGAATCAGCCACGACTTCGGGGCAAGTACGAGAGCCAACTACCAGATACCAAAGCCGAATCAGTAAAACCTCATGGAGAGCTAGTCCATGGAATAACACTATCAACAGAAGCGTACCCGTGGAATCCTCCGTCACTGCCGGTACGTCCAAGTAAGATCATAACAAATCAGCCGGCCCTCCATTGAGAGACGCGGTGGTATAGAAATACAATACTAGCACGACAAGGCTATCACACGCAAACATAGGCAAGTTACACACAACTCAAGGTACTTTCATTTTATGCCAAAGTCCAGGTTTTAACCCCAAAGTACTACGTACGTTAAATTCTTTTTAAAGGATCCATTTCTTTTACAAAGGTCACCCGATACCCGTAGTATTAAAAATTGAGTGACTAACATTTTAAGTAGACCAAAAACACTTGCATACTTTCCTTTTTAAAATCAAGTAACAACAGTCTTTTCCAAAGTTCAAGTTTGCCTAATTTCAAATATTCACGTCTCTTATTTTCGAAAGGTTTCGTAGTTCATAGTCTTAATCACTTAATAACATAATCTCTTTTAAAACGATTGAGTAACGTATGCCTTATGTGTGAGTAGGTTATTCTTGTTTATAACAATCTTATTAAAGCAGCCATGATCTAGGAAATGTAATACAATCTTGTCTTATCTTAGCTTATGCAGGATGGAGGTTTCTCTGGTTTTAATATAATTACTTAATTGTCAATAAATTTTCCTTTATTAACGCTGCAGAGGTTCGTTCGATACTTATTCTCATTTCCGAAATCAGTAAAACATTATTCTTTTAAAGACCAAATACTCATTACTCACGAATGAGGTTTCACACTTTTTAATAAAATTCATATCAATTCAATTAAGTCAAGTCTCTTATCTTTTAAGATCAATAAACCATTCTTTATCTCTCTTAAGACGTTATACCTAACTTCCCATAAAGCTAGTATAACTCTTAAGCTTTCAAAACCAAGTATTACTCTTCTTTCAAAAACGATTCTTAATTCTTTTGAAATACTTCAAGATTCTTTATTATTTAAAACTCAAGTCAAAAGACATCGAAGTAAAACCACGTTCAGTTAACATACGTATGTCTACCGTACTATATATATTCTTTTAAAATATCATGCTCAAGAGGATAGGAAGAATCACATACCTCGCGACGATTACCGACAATTAGCAAATAGCTCCAAAGTACTGTAATCCTGCTAGCCTTTTCCACCCTTCGAGTAGAATACGCTACTTGCAGTACTTCAACCTATAACAGTCATATAAGTCTATCAACGTCTAGACTACTCTGTAGAATGATTCTAGATACAAGATTCCTTATTTTATGGAAAATTTGGGCAGCACTTCCCTACCTGCCAAACTACCCAAGTCTCATCAGAATACAAATTCTATGTAAATCTGATTCGGTTCTCTTCTTATATACCATCCTTATATACGTCTTATACTCAATTCTTATACTACTACAGTATGTAATTTCCAATTACAATAGAAGGGTAAGAGTATTTACCTCGATAAGCCCAAAATTATCCAAGTTAAAAAGTCGATCCTGAGCAAGGTTTAGCTCCTAATCTGCACGCTCCAATACGCTCCAAGAAACTCTTAGAAGTTCTACACAACTTCTACTTAATACTTCAACCTACTATGAAGATTTTTCCCCAGGGTTTCGTTTAGTGACTAAAGGAAGTATAGTAGTATTTCTAGGCTTTTAGTATAGAGGTCACTTTGGAATACTACAAGGTATTTGGGCCAAGGTATTTTGGAATAACAACAATACTTGGAGAATACTTTTCTACCAAGGGGGGGGGGGGTGTGTTTCGGCTAGCACACAAAGAGGGGGGGGGGGTTTCGGCCGAGGGCCTCTCAAAGGGGGAGGGGGAGGTTGGACGAGAGTTTCACTAAGGGGGAGAGGGATTTTGCCTTGGAATTTCACAAGTGAGGATGAAGAATAAGTCTTGCACTTGAGGGGTATTTATAGGGAAACCAATGGCCAAGATCAAAGCAAGTGGATGGATGAGATTTGGACAAGTGTTGTGTGGGTCCCACCTTATCTATCTACCACACAAATATCTAGCAAACATTGACCAAATGTTTTAGGCAAAAAAAATGACAAAAACGTGCCAACCACTCCCCTTGATTGCCGTCCACTTGAGGGACAAGTGTCGCCCTCTCGTTGGTCCAAAATATTTCATCTCTCGGAAAAATCCGCAAAAAATATAAATGTTGCAACCGTAATTTTTCCTTCGCAAAGTCCGGAAAACGTTTCGTCGGAAAATAATTCTTTTCGCTAGTTGTGAACAAATTTCGTCCCTTTGCCTACTTAAGGCTTAAACTTTTGTACGTACGCCCTCACGTACATACTCTGGAAATACGGGGTATAACACATACGTAGCGTCCCATCCTTCTTCTTCACAAACAACACCGGCGCTCCCCAGGGAGAAACACTAGGCCTGATAAAGCCCTTATCCAGCAAATCTTTCAGCTGGTCCTTCAGCTCCCTCAACTCAGCAGGTGCCATCCTGTATGGCGGAATAAAAATAGGTTGAGTGTCTGGCAACATATCAATACAAAACTCAATCTCACTCTCTGGAGGGATACCCGGAAGATCATCTGGGAATATATCTGGAAACTCCCTAACCACTGCATCGATCAAGAACGGCACCTCGGCCGTATCAAATACGAACGGATGATAGATGTACCCTTTCTGCACCATCTTCCTAGCCTTGAGGTAAGAAATAAACCTACCCCTCGGCGACGCTGTGTTGCCCTTCCACTCGATAACTGGCTCGCCAGGAAACTGGAACCGAACCAACCTGTCCCTACAGTCAACATTGGCATAACAAGAAGCCAACCAGTCCATACCCATAATGACATCAAAATTTGTCATCTCCAACTCTATCAAGTCTGCAAGGGTCTGACGACTGTAAATAAACACCGGACAACCTCTATACACCCGCTCAGCTAACACCGAATCACCCACTGGCGTAGCTACCTCAAAAGGCTCTATCGACACCGGCTCTATCCCGATTCTACCCGCAATAAGAGGGGACACATAGGACAAGGTAGAACCTGGATCTATCAAAGCATATACGTCACAGCATGAAATCAATAATGTACCTGTGACGACGTCAGGGGAAGCCTCCTGATCCTGGCGGCTGGCTAAGGAATAAATGCGGTTCTGTGGACCGCTAGAACTGGAACCACCACCACGACCTCTGCCGCGGCCTGCCGGTCCGTGAACACCCTGCCCTCCGGGGCGCATAACCACAGAAGAAGAGGAAGACCCAGCAACTGATCCTGTCGGCTGCACCGTACCACCCATGCTGCCTCTAGACGGACAATCTCTCCTCAAATGGCCCTGCTGGCGACAAGATTCACAAGCTCCCAGAGTCATGCGGCACTCGCCCGGGTGAGACCTACTACATCGAGCGCACTGAGATGTGGGTGGTCTCGATCGGTGACGGTTTCTGCCTCCCTGAAACCCCGAAGTCCTGGAGCCCTGACCTGCTCCTGAATGACCTGGCTGATCAGACCTCCTGCCAGAAAACCGTGAAGGAGCACTCTGTGCTGGCTGGAATGTGGACCTAGTCTGCTGAGGCTGTCCGCCTCGAAATCGCTCGAGACCTCATTGTCACTGCCCTCGGGCTGGCGGCCAAGCCGATCCTCCTCTCTCTCGTCCTCTATCCTCGCGCATAGGCTGCGTCGGCTATATCCATACAGGGCTGAAGAGCCACTCCCAAGCATGCAGTAATCATATGACGGTCTAGCCCCATTACATAACGATGAACTATGTCCGTCATGTCAGCTATAATGGTGTGCGCATGCCTGGCCAAAAAGTCAAACTCCAGGCTGTACTCCCTGATAGTTCTCCCATTCTACCTCAAGGTCAAGAATCTATCTACACGGGCTCTCCTCATCTCAGGAGGCAAAAAGTGATCCATGAAGGCCTCTGTAAACTCCTCCCAAACAGCTGGAAGAGCATCCTCCCCTCTCGACAGCTCCCATGACTCAAACCAGTTCAACGTAATATCGTGTAACCGGTAAGATGCTAGCATAACTGACTCTATCTCCGAAGCCTTAAGAACCTGCATAGTCCGCTGTAACTGCCGAATGAACTCCTGCGGATCCTTCTCATACCTCGAACAATAAAACTCGGGTGGATGACAACCCAGAAAACCCCGAATCCGCAAACTGTCGGCCCTAGGGTTAGCCACCTGCTCCTGTCGGCGCTGCCCTGCTACTATGCTGGTCAATAACCGGATCTGCTCCCCGTAGTCTCTATACTCGGCTCGGTTACGAATGGAGGCTCAGTGCAGGAACCTCTGGAGCTACTTGTTACACCCCGTAATTACAGGACATGTTTTAAGAACGTACGTAAGAACTCGCAAGTGTTAAATTTGAGACTTGTAAAAATTTAACGGAATTATGGAATTGTCGGAAAACGTATTATTGTGACGAATGGGAGGGCGACACGTGTCACCCCCCCTTATAGATGCCTTGGACGAAATTGGCATGGCCAATATGGTCATTGACCATAGTCCTAGATGGCAAGTCTTGCAAGTTGATTAGCTTGAGAAGTTTGACTAAGTCAAGGTCCCACAAGTCTTGATATTTGTTAAGAGATCATCCAAACCACCCAATTGTTTACATCTTGACCCTCCATGTTTCTTTATAATACTAGTAGTAGTATGACTAGCTTAACACTTAGAAAAATTCACAAGAATTGAAGAGCAAGAGCAAGAAGCTCTCGGGTTCCCTCTCCTTCAAAAGGAAAAAATTTTCGTTTCTTGTTCTTTAGGCTCCACACTTTAAACCAAGGTTCTTGAGGGTAGTGTAAGCATATCTCAATAGAAAAACCTTGGAAAAAAATAGCTTACGGGTTAGTCGCAAAACGAAAACCTAAGGGTCTTTCTAGGTTTTGGATTGGAAGTTGAAGGAAAGTTGTTGGTATGGTTCTAAGGGTCTCAACGAGCGGATTGAAGTGTCTTGGAGAGGTTCTAAAATACTAGGAGCGACTTCGGATTGGAATTGGATTAAGATTCGTTGAGGTATAATTTTGTCCTTTAATGTGTTACAAGATTATATATTTATATTGTTGTTGTTAGCTTTACGTGTTGCTAGCATGAAGTTGATATGTAGAAGTTTATAAGGATTGTGGATTGATTGTAGCATTGGAAATCCGGAATGTAATGTAAGCCATGTTAAGTTGGATTTCAATTTAGTCGTTATTAGAATCGTCGCATGTTATTGATTTGAAGATTGTGGTAGTTTTAACCAAATGCGACTTGATATCATGTTATGATTAACAAATTGGATTGAAATGGAAATTTGATAAGTATTGGTATGATTGAACTCTAGGTGGTCGAATTTGGACTACTTTCTAAATTGTGAGCCAATTGGGGCTTTAGTTATTTATTTGTATTGGACTACCTTCTTTATTGTTGTGAGCCAATTGGGGCTGTTTGGTTATTGTATTTCGCCTTGAAAAGGTGGCAAAGTGAGTAGAAACAAAGGAGGTGTTGTCCGATTTTCCGTAGAATTTAGCGACTTAGCACTTAGAATATTCTACGTTTGAATTAAGAGGTTAATGGACGTATTGTGGCCATTATAGGTTGAAGTACTTTGGAGCCTTTTGCAACTTGTCGCTAGTCGTCGAGGTATGTGAACCTCTTCTTTCTTTGGCATGATCCTACGTATGAAATCTCCATGTGATAGTATTTCAAGATTCCTTCTACTCTTAGAAGTTAAGAAGTATTTACATTGTTGAATCTAAGTTAAGAGTATGTTTAAATTGTCCTAAGTCCTTACTAGGTCTTATGGGAGACGTTGGTAAGAACGGTTAGGAAGTTATGAGATTTGATTTAAAGGCTATGTGTCTTGAATTGTTTAAAGTAAGTAAGTGGATTTTATGTTCGAAAATGACTTGAATTTATATGTGAAAAGGGGATTGATTTTAAAAGTGGAAGTTATATGATTTTAAGGGAATGAATTACTTGGTTTTGGGAAGGTATGGAACTTTATATGTTTTTGTATAAGTAATTGGGCTTTAAAGGAAGTATGTTATGAAGTTTGAAGACTAAGAACTTTGATTGTCTTTTAAGGATTATGAAGTTTTAAGCGATACGATTCTTTTTAAGTATGTATGTACGTAGTATCTTTGGATCCCGTTTTCCTAAATGTTGTAAGAATAAAAGTGACATAAGTTCTCTAAAATGAATGGTTGTTATAATAGCTTTATGGGAAGTTGTTATGACGACTTAAGAAGAAGTGAAAAGATGGTTTAAAAATGTTATGTAAGGAAAATTACACCGAGCCTACGAATAGGCCGGATTACGTTATGAAATACACCGAGCCTACGAATAGGCCGGATTACGTTATGAAATACACCGAGCCTACGAATAGGCCGGATTACGTTATGAAATACACCGAGCCTACGAATAGGCCGGATTACGTTATGAAATACACCGAGCCTACGAATAGGCCGGATTACGTTATGAAATACACCGAGCCTACACATAGGCCGGATTACGCCATATTACCCCGAGCCTTCACATAGGCCGGGTTACGTCATCTTACACCGAGCCCCACAGGCGGGCCGGATTATGCTACATGATTCCACAGTACACCGAGCCCCACAGGCGGGCCGGATTATGCTACATGATTCCACAGTACACCGAGCCCCACAGGCGGGCCGGATTATGCCACATGATTTATGAGTACACCGTGTCCCGCAAATGGGCCGGATTACGTTATCACGTATGGATAATCAAAGTAAGCTCCCAAATAAGAAGTCCCTCCATAATGGGTCGGATTATGTTATGTAAGATATGTAAGTTATGTGAAAAAGACTGAATTAAACTCTTAAGTATGTATGTATGAATATGTCGTTAATTTTATTGAAAGAAGGAAAGGAACGGTTAATATATGATTGATTTCAGGAGTTAAAAGGACATTCTTTTATACAGATACGATTTGGTTATTGCATTTTATTTCTGTTCCATACTCGGTACCTGTTGTACTGACCCCCTTCGGGGGGCTGCGTTCATGCCCGCAGGTTATAGGTACCCAGGTTGGTGATCCTTGCTCTTAGGATCTCTGTTCAGTTTTTGGAAAGAAGCTCCTTTCACTCCGGAGGCTTATCATTTGGTACGGTTTCCCTGATATGGTAGACTTATGTACATTCAGGGGTATGGCGGGCCCTGTCCCGCCGCAGTTGTAATTCTTAGAGGTCTGTAGTCACATTTTGTGGGTCAGTTTGTAAAGGAAAGGAGGCAACTGCTTCGTTTATGTATGTACGTTCAGGAAGGTAGCCCTATCGGCTAACCTGTTGTTTTATTACTGTTGTTTTATTTTATAAGTTTCATGTATGTTCCGCTGATTTTCTCTGATGTATACCTGTAAGGGTGCCCAGGTAGGGCACCAGTCGCGGGCCCGGGGTCGGGTCGTGACAAAAGTGGTATCAGAGCAGTTAGTCCTCGGAAAGTGTCTACAGACCGTGTCTAGTAGAGTCTTGATTATCGGTGTGTTGTGCACCACATCTATAACCGGAGGTCGGGACATTTAGGATTGGTTTCCATTCTTCTCACTGAGATCGCAAGAGAGTTGTATTAATAGGTTGATCCGTCTCTGACGTATTCTTATTTATGTGAATCAGCTATGCCTCCACGGAAGGCGACCAGGGCCCAGAAGGGCAAAGCAGAGCCGCCGCGAGGCGCAGAGTTACCGTGAGTCGGGCAAATATGCACGAGGTAGGCGGTCGGCGAGTTCATCCACGCCGGCAGTATTAGAGGAGCCGAGAGCGGCAGTAGCTCGAGAGGTTCCGCACTGCAGCCTCCGATCCGCACCGTGCCGAGTATAGAGACTACGGGAGCAGATCCGATTATTGACCGATATAGTAGTCGGGGCAAATACGTGAGCAGCAAATGACCCTGTGAGCCGATTTGCGGATTAGGGATTTTCTAGATGTCATCCACCGAGTTTTATGGTTCGAGGTCTGATGAGGATCCGCAGGAGTTCATTCGGCATCTAAATCGGACCAAGCAGGTTCTTAGGGCTTCAGAGAAAGTGTATTTTACGCTAGACTGCTACATGTTACGCGATTTCGCGTTGAACTGGTTTGAGTCGTGGTTGCTTTCAAGAGGTGATGATGCTCTTCCACTGTTTGGGAGGAGTTTACTGAGGCCTTCATGGATCATTTTTGCCTCCCGAGATGAGGAGAGCCCGCAGATGCATTCTTGACCTCGAGGCGAGCGGAGGACTATCAGAGAGTATAGCTTGGAGTTTGACTCCTTGGCCAGACATGCGCATACTATTGTGGCTAACATGGCTGATAGAGTTCATCGCTATGTTATGGGGCTAGACCGTTATATGATCACTGCTTGCCTGGGAGTAGCCCTTCAGCCAGGAATGGATATTGCCAGGATGCAGACTTATGCACAGGGGATCGAGGACAGGGAGAGAGAGGACCGACTGGCCAAGGCCAGCCCAAGAGGCCGGGACGAGCGGGTTGAGGTGATTTTCAAGGCGGAGAGCCTCAGCAGCAGGCTAGGTCTACAGTTCAGCCGGCACAGAGTGCTCCTTCCCAGTTTTCTGGCGGGAGGTTAGATCAGCCGGGTAATTCGGGAGCCGGTCAGAGCTCCAGGGCTTCAGATTCGTATACGCACATGGGTTCTAGACAGTCGGGGCCCCTCTTCCCTCAGTGTTCACAGTGTGGCCGGCATCACCATGGGGAATGTCGTCGTGCTACTGGTGCCTGTTTTGCCTGTGGCCGTCAGGGCCATATGTTGAGGGATTGTCCTAGTAGGAGAGTTGCAGGAGGGATAGAAAAGTCTACCGGATCAGTTGCGGGTTCTTCGCCTTCAGTAGCTAGGCAGGATGTTCATCCACCGGCAGGCCGTGGCAGGGGTCGTGGTGGAAGTTTCCATTTTTAGCGGTCCTTTGAACCGCCTATATGAATTCAGGTATATCTTCGGCCCTTTACAGATCTGTATGCATGATAAGGTTATTTTATGTTTAAGTATCCAGAACGGATAATATTGAAGTTATGTATGTATGTTAGAAGGAGTTGGAAGTACGAAAAGGTAACCTCGTTTGGGCTTATGATGGACAGATATGCGTGTGCGGGGTATTAGGGCCATGTGTGGCATTGTTGGTATGTCGGGGTTGTGAAAGGAAACTATGTCGCTAATTATAAGTTTGACTCCGAAAGAACATTCGAGGACGAATGTTTCTAAGGGGGGAAGAATGTTACACCCGTAATTACGGACATGTTTTAAGAGCGTGCGTAAGAACTCGCAAGTGTTAAATTTGAGACTTGTAAAATTTAACTAATTATGGAATTGTCGGAAAATGTATTATCAGGATTGAATGGGAGGGTGACACGTGTCACCCCCTTATAGATGCCTTGGACGAAATTGGCATGGCCAATATGGTCATTGACCATAGTCCTAGATGGCAAGTCTTGCAAGTTGATTAGCTTGAGAAGTTTGACTAAGTCAAGGTCCCACAAGTCTTGATATTTGTTAAGAGATCATCCAAACCACCCAATTGTTTACATCTTGACCCTCCATGTTTCTTTATAATACTAGTAGTAGTATGACTAGCTTAACACTTAGAAAAATTCACAAGAATTGAAGAGCAAGAGCAAGAAGCTCTCGGGTTCCCTCTCCTTCAAAAGGAAAAAAATTTCGTTTCTTGTTCTTTAGGCTCCACACTTTAAACCAAGGTTCTTGAGGGTAGTGTAAGCATATCTCAATAGAAAAACCTTGGAAAAAAATAGCTTACGGGTTAGTCGCCAAACGAAAACCTAAGGGTCTTTCTAGGTTTTGGATTGGAAGTTGAAGGAAAGTTGTTGGTATGGTTCTAAGGGTCTCAACGAGCGGATTGAAGTGTCTTGGAGAGGTTCTAAACTACTAGGAGCGACTTCGGATTGGAATTGGATTAAGATTCGTTGAGGTATAATTTTGTCCTTTAATGTGTTACAAGATTATATATTTATATTGTTGTTAGCTTTACGTGTTGCTAGCATGAAGTTGATATGTAGAAGTTTATAAGGATTGTGGATTGATTGTAGCATTGGAAATCCGGAATGTAATGTAAGCCATGTTAAGTTGGATTTCAATTTAGTCGTTATTAGAATCGTCGCATGTTATTGATTTGAAGATTGTGGTAGTTTTAACCAAATGCGACTTGATATCATGTTATGATTAACAAATTGGATTGAAATGGAAATTTGATAAGTATTGGTATGGTTGAACTCTAGGTGGTCGAATTTGGACTACTTTCTAAATTGTGAGCCAATTGGGGCTGTTTAGTTATTTATTTGTATTGGACTACCTTCTTTATTGTTGTGAGCCAATTGGGGCTATTTGGTTATTGTATTTCGGCCTTGAAAAAGGTGGCAAAGTGAGTAGAAACAAAGGAGGTGCTGTCCGATTTTCCGTAGAATTTAGCGACTTAGCACTTAGAATATTCTACGTTTGAATTAAGAGGTTAATGGACGTATTGTGGCCATTATAGGTTGAAGTACTTTGAGCCTTTTGCAACTTGTCGCTAGTCGTCGCGAGGTATGTGAACCTCTTCTTTCTTTGGCATGATCCTACGTATGAAATCTCCATGTGATAGTATTTCAAGATTCCTTCTACTCTTAGAAGTTAAGAAGTATTTACATTGTTGAATCTAAGTTAAGAGTATGTTTAAATTGTCCTAAGTCCTTACTAGGTCTTATGGGAGACGTTGGTAAGAACGGTTAGGAAGTTATGAGATTTGATTTAAAGGCTATGTGTCTTGAATTGTTTAAAGTAAGTAAGTGGATTTTATGTTCGAAAATGACTTGAATTTATATGTGAAAAGGGGATTGATTTTAAAAGTGGAAGTTATATGATTTTAAGAGAATGAATTACTTGGTTTTGGGAAGGTATGGAACTTTATATGTTTTGTATAAGTAATTGGGCTTTAAAGGAAGTATGTTATGAAGTTTGAAGACTAAGAACTTTGATTGTCTTTTAAGGATTATGAAGTTTTAAGCGATACGATTCTTTTTAAGTATGTATGTACGTTGTATCTTTGGATCCCGTTTTCCTAAATGTTGTAAGAATAAAAGTGACATAAGTTCTCTAAAATGAATGGTTGTTATGATAGCTTTATGGGAAGTTGTTATGACGACTTAAAAAGAAGTGAAAAGATGGTTTAAAAATGTTATGTAAGGAAAATTACACACCAGCGCATTTAACGGCTTCTGATTACGATTCGTAATGAAATACACAGAGCCTACGAATAGGCCGGATTACGTTATGAAATACACCGAGCCTACGAATAGGCCGAATTACGTTATGAAATACACCGAGCCTACGAATAGGCCGGATTACGTTATGAAATACACCGAGCCTACGAATAGGCCGGATTACGTTATGAAATACACCGAGCCTACACATAGGACGGATTACGCCATATTACCCCGAGCCTTCACATAGGCCGGGTTACGTCATCTTACACCGAGCCCCACAAAGCGGACGGATTATGCTACATGATTCCACAGTACACCGAGCCCCACAGGCGGGCCGGATTATGCTACATGATTCCACAGTACACCGAGCCCCACAGGCGGGCCGGATTATGCTACATGATTCCACAGTACACCGAGCCCCACAGGCGGGCCGGATTATGCCACATGATTTATGAGTACACCGTGTCCCGCAAATGGGCGGACACGTTATCACGTATGGATAATCAAAGTAAGCTCCCAAATAAGAAGTCCCTCCATAATGGGTCGGATTATGTTATGTAAGATATGTAAGTTATGTGAAAAAGACTGAATTAAACTCTTAAGTATGTATGTATGAATATGTCGTTAATCTTATCGAAAGAAGGAAAGGAACGGTTAATATATGATTGATTTCAGGAGTTAAAAGGACATTCTTTTATACAGATACGATTTGGTTATTGCATTTTATTTACTCCATACTTGCACTGTTGTTATCGACTTCTTCGGGCCGTTCATGCCCGCAGTTATAGGTACCTGTGTTGGTGATCCTTGCTCTTAGGATCTCTGTCGATTTTGGAAAGCTCCTTCACTCCGAGGCTTATCATTTGTACGGCTTCGATATGGTAGACTTATGTACATTCGGGGTATGGCGGCCCCGTCCCGCCGCAGCTTGTAATTTCTTAAGTCCAGTAGTCACATTTTGTGGTCATTTGTAAAGGAAAGCGAGGCAACCGCTTTATGTATGTACGTTCGGGAAGGTAGCCATCCGGCTAACTTTGTTGTTTTATTATCGTTGTTTTATTTTATAAGTTTCATGTATGTTCCGCTGATTTTCTCTCGATGTATACTGTAGTGGTGCCTGTAGGGCACCGGGCCATGCCCGGTCGTCGTGACACTCTGCCGCCTCGGCTCCTCTAATGCCGCGTGGTCAACTCGCCGACCGCTTACTACCTCGTGCATAGTGCGCTCGAGTCCGAGTAACCTCTCGAGTATCGCTAGCGCTCTGCCGCCGCTTTGCCCTTCTCGGGCCTGGTCGCCTCCGCGAGGCATAACTGTTTCATAAGAATAGGTCAGAGAGGATTCAACCTAATAAGACAGCTCTACTGCACGATCTCAGAGAGAGAAGAATGGAAACCAATCCTAAATGTCCTGCAGCCTCCTGATTATAGATGTGGTGAACAACACACCGATAATCAAGACTCTACTAGACACGGTCTGTAGACACTTTCCGAGGACTAACTGCTCTGATACCACTTTTGTCACGACCCGACCCCGGGCCGCGACTGGTGCCCTACCTGGGCACCCTATTCAGGTATACATCAGAGAATAGCAGCGGAACATACATAACATAAAAACATGTTTAGACAATAAACATCACAGGCTAACCGATAAGGCCGCCTTCCATAAAATATACATACTCAACAAGAAACAAGATCACTGCGGCTTACAACCCAAACCACAACATGTGACTACAGCACTCTAGGAATAACAATCAGTGGGACGTGGCCTTCGCCATACCCCTGAATGTATATAAATCTACAACATCAGGGAAAGACTGTACCAAAAGACAAGCTTCCAGAGAAATGGAGCTTCTGACGCATGATCAGTGATCCTAAGAATGAGGATCCACCACCTGCTTACCCCTACCTGCGGCATGAACGCAGCCCCCGAGGAAGGGGGTCAGTACACAATATGTACTAAGTATGTAAAACTGGAAAATATTGTAATTACATCATAAGTTTAAAACAAAGCCGGAGACATGTATGATAATCAAATTACAGTACACTGTGCCTTACTAACAATGAGAGTAACTAAAAGTATACTTACAACATAAAAATATGAAGCTCACGATCAAAGCAGGACCACCCGCGCAAAGATTCATTAAGCAATCCTACTCGACTATTTCACCCGTGATAGTCGTGTGGACCCGCATGAGGTATTCTCGTGATAGTCAGACTACCGAATTGGACTATTTCACCCGCATAAGCCCATAAGGACTCGCATGAGGTATTCTTCGCATCATGGGTAGCAAATCCACGGAAACAGGTGGTATAACGTCTTGAGGGTTTACCCCTCATTTATACTCTTACCCTGAAGCAGGTGGTATAACGTCTTGGGGGTTTACCCCTCATTTATACTCTTACCCTGGAGAAGGTGGTATAACGTCTTGGGGGTTTACCCCTCATTTATACTCTTACCCTAACTCAACCGGCCATCATACATAACATAAGCCCTACCGACTTAACATACATAACATAAGCACTACCGGCTTATTATAGAATAAATAAGCAAATTAAGAAATCCCCCTAACTTCTTATTAGCCTTATTCATATACACTCTCATTTTAGTTTACTTAAGGCACTAACATGTCATTATAAAAATCCGGGAATTTAACCCAAAGTACTACATACTTCTATTCTTTTAAAATGACTCCTTTTCATATAAAACTTTCAAGATACTAATCACCGTAGTATCAAGTCACAATCACTTTTCAAGACAAGTCACAATACCTTTAGAAATAAAATTAGGCTTCTAAATCAAGTGACTTCTTTTCTTTTAAAACCTTAGGCAATTGATGCCTTAAAATCAATTTGCCTTTCATTAAATCAAGTCATTTTATCCTTATTTATCTTTCCATAAAGCTAATATAACCAACTTTCCATAAAATCATTATATTAACTTTATACCTTAGCCAATTACAACTTCCTATCCAAGGGACTTATACGTTTAAAACAAAACAAGTATCAATACTTTAAAACACTTCAAGACCCTTAACTTGAAAACTTAAGACATCCCTAATACTTTAAGGAAGTGAGTTAATCCCTTAACTCACCCAACTTTGCCATTCTTAAAACAAGTAAAGGATATCCAAGTCTAGTACGTCTACCATACTATATAAGTCAACTATTCATGCTCAAAAGATAGGAAAGTTCTACATACCTCTTCGGGTCAATCCACTTGCTAAGTACAATATCCAGCCCGTAGTATGTCAACATATAATGTCCACAATACGTCTATTAACGTCTTACTTCAAACGTAGAATATTATAAGTGCAAAGTCACTAAATTCTAGGGAAAATCGGACAGCACCTCCTTTGTTTCTACATACTTTGCCACCTTTTTCAAGGCCGAATTCAATAACCAAACATGCCACATTTAAGGCCCAACAATGCAATTAATCAATAGGGGATTACACGCCTACTAGACGTGTAAAATTCCACCCCACAAACGATATCAAACTAATACAAACTACTAGGCCAATTCGGCAACTTGAGATACAATAACACCAATTCTTATCCAATTTCCATTTCAATCGAAGTATTTAGCATAACATGATATCAAGTCGCAATCAATTATAACTACTATAATCTTCAAGTAAGTAACATGCGACGATTCTAATTAACGACCAAATTGTAATCCAACTTCAAAGGGCTTATATGACATTTCGGTTTTAAGGCTACAATCAATCCATAACACTTATGAAACTTCAACACATATACTTCATGCTAGCAAACATGTAAAGCTAACAACAACATATAATCTTGTAACACTTTTAAGAGACAAGATTATTACCTCAACGAATCTTAGTCCAATTCCAAATCTGAAGTCGCTCCTTAGCAACTTAGAGCCTCTTCTAGACACTTCAATCCGCTACTTGAGACACTTAGAACAACACCAACAAATTTCCTTCAATCTTCCAAACAAAACCTAGAAAAGCAACTAGGTTTTCACCTTGCGACTAATACGAAACTATCTTTTCCTAATTTTTCTATTGAGATACACTTACAATACCCTCATGAACCTTGGTTTAAAGTGTGGAGCTTAATGGAAAACAAACAAAAAAAATTCTTTTCCAAGGCTAGTGAACCCGAGAGCAAGACTTGAGAGTTCTTCAAATTCTTGAATTTTTTTCTAAGTGTTGAAGTTAGTCTTGCTACTAGTACTACTATATAGTTCAATGGAGGGTCAAGATGTGCACAAATGTGTGGCTTGGATGGAGTTCTTTTAAATATCAAGACTTGTGGTCCCATTGACCAAGTCAACATTGTCAAGCTCTTCAAGTTGCAAGACTTAGTCATCCTAACAAAGGTCAAATGACCCTTTTGTCCATGCCTAATTTCGTCCAAGGAAACATAAGGGGTGACACGTGTCGCCTCCCATTAAACAATATTACGTTTTCCGACAATTCCATAATTCTGATAAATTTTTACAAGTCTCTAATCTTAACATTTATGAGTTCTTACGTACGTTCTTAATACATGTCCTGTAAATACAGGGTATAACATCGGGTACATGACTTCATGGAGAGCTAATCCATGGGGTAATAATAATATATAACATGCCCGGAATCCTCATCTCGCGCATGTCTTCACGGGAGCTAGTCCTTGGAGTAATAGTATATAACATGGTCGCATGCCCCGGAATCCTTCATCGTATAAGCATGGCCATGGAGTAATAATAGCATCCGGGAATTTAACCCGCATCATGGTTGCATGCCCCGGAATCCTCCATCGTATAAGCATGTCCATAGAGTAATAATAGCATCTGGGAATTTAACCCGCATCATGGTTGCATGCTCCGGAATCCTCCATTGTATAAGAATGTCCATGGATCAATCACAATGAAAGCATACCCGTGGAATCCTCCATCACTGTGGGTAAGTCCAAGTAAATTCACAACAAGACAACCGGCCCTCCAACCGAGAGTCACGGCAGCTTAAAAAATGTAATACTTGCACTCAAAGGCTATCTCAAGCAAGCATAGACAAGTTCATAAAATCTTTAGACTTTCATTATCATACAAACATGAACTTCATTTTATAAACTCAAGGAACTTTCGTGTCACATAAAAAACCGGAAATTTAACCCAAAGTACTACGTACTTCCATTCCTTTCAAAAGACTCTTTTTTATATAAAACCTCAAGATACTAACACCCGTAGTATCAAGACATGTCTATTTTCCAAATTTAAGTTACTACACCTTTAGAAATTCATTTCAAGGCTTTGAAACCAAGTAACTTCTAATTTCACAACCTAGGAAACTCATGCCTATCAATCAAATAGACTACTCTCTTAACCTTTCATAAAACCGTTATAACTAACTTCCCATAAAGCCGTTATAACTCTTTATGTTTTAGACAAATTCCTTCTTTTTATAACCAAGAGACTTATTGTTACACCCCGTAATTTCAGGACATGTTTTAAGAACGTAAGTAAGAACTCGCAAGTGTTAAGATTAGAGACTTGTAAAAATTTATCGGAAATTATGGAATTGTCGGAAAATGTATTATTGTGATGAATGGGAGGGCGACACGTGTCACCCCCCCTTATTGATGCCTTGGTCGATTTAGGAAAGGCCATAATGGTCATTTACCATAAGTCTTGGATGACTAAAGTCTTGCAAGTTGTGGCTTGACAATCTTGACTAAGTCAAATGGTCAATAAGTCTTGATATTTGCTAAGAGATTATCCAAGCCAACCATTTGGATGCATCTTAACCCTCAATGACCCTTTATATTACTACTAGTAGCACTACTAGTGCCAACACTTAGCTAAATTTCTTGAAAATTTGATGAACATAGAGCTTGAAGCTCTCCTTCTCTTGAAGAAAAAGAAAAATCTTCGCTCCTTGTTCTTTTAATTCCCACTTTAAACCAAGGTTCTTATGTGTATTGTAAGCATATCTCAATAGAAAAATCTTGGAAAAGGTAGTTTACTGTTAGTCGCAAAACGAAAACCTAATGGTCTTTCTAGGTTTTGTTTGGAGAATTGAAGGATAATTGTTGGTGTTGTTCTAAGGGTCTCAACAAGCGGATTGAAGTGTATTGGAGAGGCTCTAATCTTCTAAGGAGCGATTTCGGATTGGAGTTGGATTAAAAATCGTTGAGGTATAATCTTGTCTTATTAAAGGTGTTACAAGATTATATATTTATATTGTTGTTGTTAGCTTTACTTGTTGCTAGCATGAAGATTGATAGGTTGAAGTTATAAGTATTATGGATTGCTTGTAGCTAAATCCGAAATGTATGCAAGCCACTTGAAAAATTGGATTACTAATTGGTCGTTTATTTGAAATCGTCGCATGTTACTTACTTAAAGATTATGGTTGTTATAATCAAATGCGACTTGATATCATGTTATGCTACCAATTTGGATTGAAATGGAATTTGGATAAGAATTGGTATTGTTGAACTCAAGGTGGCCGAATTTGTACTTGTAGTTTGTAATAGTTTGTTATTCATTTGTATCGACTACCTTATAGATTGTGGTGAGCCAATTGGGGCTGTTTGGTTATTGTATTCGGCCTTGAAAAAGGTGGCAAAGTTAGTAAAAACAAAGGAGGTGCTGTCCGATTTTCCGTAGAATTTAGAGACTTAACACTTATAATATTCTACGTTTGAAGTAAGGCCTTAATGGACGTATTGTGAATATTATAGGTTGACATTCTACGGGCGGGACTTTGTACTTGGCAAGTAGTTTGACCCGGCGAGGTATGTAGAACTTTTTCCTATCTTTTGAGCATGACTAGTTGTACGTATATAGTACGGCAGACGTACATGACTTGATATCCTTTACTAGTTTTATGAATAGCCAAGTCGGGTGAGTTAGTAGATTAACTCACTTCTTGAAAGTATTAAGGATGTCTAATGTTTTGTTAAAGTTAAGGGACTTGAAGAATTTTAAAGTATGTGATACTTGTTCCGTTTTAATCGTATAAGTCCCTTGGATAGGAAATTATACTTGACTAAGGTATAAAGTGAATATAACGACTTTATGGGAGTTGGTTATATTGACTTTATGAAAGGTAAATGGCTTGTTTTAATGAAAGGCAAATTGGTTTTAAGGTATCAATTGCCTAAGGTTTTATAAGAAAAGAAGTCACTTGATTTAGAAACCTAACTTAAATTCTAAAGGTATTGTGACTTGTCTTGAAAAGAGATTTTGACTTGATACTACGGTTTATAGTATCTTGGAAGTTCTATATGAAAATGAGTCATTTTTAAAAGGTTGAAGTACGTAGTACTTTGGGTTAAATTCTGATTTTTATAAAAGACATTAGTGCCTTAAGTAAACTAAAATGAGAGTGTAGATGAATAAGACTAATAAGAAGTTAGGGGAATTCTAACTTGCTTATTTATTGTATGATGACCCATTGAGATAGGGTAAGAGTGATAAGGGGTAAACCCCAAGACGTTATACCACCTTCTCCGTGATAAGAGTATAAATGAGGGTAAACCCCAAGACGTTATACCACTGTTTTATTACCTTTCCAGGTAAGAGTATAAATGGCGGGCAAAACCCCAAGACGTTATACCACCGCCTGTGGTAAGAGTATAAACGGCGGTAAGAACCCCAAGACGTTATACCACCTGTTTCTATGGGTTCGCTACCCATGATTGGATGGAGTCTCCTATCGTGATGTTATGCGTATTCCCTTGATTTACTCTCATTGTTAGTAAGGCATCGTAATCGTAATTACGCTATCATACATGTCTCCGCTTTGTTTTAAACTTATGTTGTCATTACAGCATTCCAGCTTTACATACTTAGTACATATCAGATCGACCTTCCTCTGGGCTGCGTTCATGCCGCAGAAGGGTAAGGTGTGGTGGATCCTCACTCTTAGGATCACTTATCGACGCCTAAGCTCCATTCTCCGGAGGCTTGTCTTTCTTTCGTACGCTCTTCCACGATGTTGTAGATTTATGTACATTCGCGGTATGGCGGCCCCGTCTCCGCCACGCTTGTTATTCCTAGAGGTCCGTATTCACATATGTGGTTGGGCTGGAAGAACTGAGTTGTACAGTGGTACTTTTGACATTGTTTATATTATGGAAGGCGCCTTATCCGCCAGCCTGTTGTTATATTGTTTACACCGTGTTTATGTTGTGTATGTTCCATTGCTATTCTCTCGATGTATACCAACAGGTGCCCGTGTAGGGCACCGCCGCGCCCGGTCGGGTCGTGACAAAGTGGTATCGTGAGCGCTTAGTCTCGTAGTGTCTACGCATCGTGTTCAGTAAGTCTTGATTATCGGTGTGTGCACCACATCTATAATCGTGAGGTCGCAGGACATTTAGGATTGGTTTCCATTCTTCTCTCCGAGATCGTGCGATGAGAGTTGTCTTATTAGGTTGAATCCTCTCTCGACCTCTTATGAAATGATATGCCTCCACGGAAGGCGGCGGGGCCCGTGGCAAGGCAACAGCGAGTCGCTAGCGGTACTGCAGGGTTACACTGCTCGAGCACGCACTATGCCCGAGGTAGTAAGCGGGTCGGCGAGTTCACCACGCTGCAGCTTAGAGGAGCGAGAGCGGCAAGAGCTCCAGAGATTCCTGCACTGCACTTCCGCCTCACCACCGCCGAGTATAGAGACTATGGGGAGCAGATCCGATTGTTGACCAGTATAGTAGTCGGGCAGCGCCGACAGGAGCAGGCAGCCCACCCTACAGCCGACAGTTTGCGGATTAGGGATTTTATGGGATGTCATCCACCTTAGTTTTATGGTTCGAGGTCTGATGAGGATCCGCAGGAGTTCATTCGGCAGCTACAATGACCATGCAGTTCTTAGGGCTTCAGAGACGAGTTCATTACACTAGCCTCTACCGTTACGCGATATTGCGTTGAATTGGTTTGAGGCATGGTTGCTTTCGAGAGGTGATAATGCTCTTCCAGCTGTTTGGGAGGAGTTTACAGAGGCCTTCATGGATCACTTTTTGCTTCCTGAGATGAGGAGAGCCCGGGTAGACAGATTCTTGACCTTGAGGCGAGCGAGGACCGCTGCGAGTATAGCTCGAGTTTGACTCCTTGGCCGCATACGCATACTATTGTAGCCGACATGGCAGATAGGGTTCATCGTTTTGTGATGGGGCTCGACTGGCCATATGATTACCGCATGCTTGGGTGTGGCTCTTCAGCCCGGTATGGACATCGCCCGGATGCAGGCCTATGCGCAGGGGATAGAGGATAGAGAGAGGGAGGACTAGTTTGATTCGAGCCACCCAAGAGGCTGTGACATCGTGGTCTCGTGGCGCTGAGGCGACAACCTCAAGCAGCACTGTCAGTCCATCCCCGGACAGAGTGCTCCTTCACGGTTTCGGCAAGAGGTCTGATCGGCCGGTCCAGAGCAGTCGTGGCTCGGACTACGGATTTCGCGAGGCGGAACCGTCACCGACGGGACCACCCACACCTCGGTGTGCTCACGCGAGGTTCCACTGTGGCGAGTGTCGCAGAGCCGGAGCTTGTTACTCGTGTGGCGCAGGCCATTTGAGGAGAGATTGTCCGCTCAGAGCGCACGTGGTACAAATGCCGCAGTGATCTGCTGCCGGGTCTTCTCCTTCAGGTTATGCGCCCGAGGCGTGGTACTCACGGACAGGCAGGCCGCGGTAGAGGTCGTGGTGGTGGTTCCAGTTCTAGCGGTCCACAGAACCGCATATATTCTCTAGCCAGCCGCCAGGATCAGGAGGCTTCCCCTGACGTCGTCACAGGTACATTACTGATTTCAGGCTGTGATGTTTATGCTTTGATAGATCCAGGTTCTACCTTGTCCTATGTGTCCCCTCTTATTGCGGGTAGAATCGGGATAGAGCCGGTGTCGATAGAGCCGTTTGAGGTAGCTACGCCAGTGGGTGATTCGGTGTTAGCTGAGCGGGTGTATAGAGGTTGTCCGGTATTTATTTACAGTCGTCAGACCCTTGCAGACTTGATAGAGTTAGAGATGACAGATTTTGATGTCATTATGGGTATGGACTGGTTGGCTTCTTGTTATGCCAACGTTGACTGTAGGGGCAGGTTGGTTCGGTTCCAGTTTCCTGGCGAGCCAGTTATCGAGTGGAGAGGCAACACAGCATCGCCGAGGGGTAGGTTTATTTCTTACCTCAAGGCTAGGAAGATGGTGCAGAAGGGGTACATCTATCATCTGGTTCGGGTATTTGATACAGAGGCTGAGGTGCGCTTCACCGATTACGATGGTTAGGAGTTTCGAAGTGTTCTGATGATCTTCCGTATCCTCCCGAGAGGAGATTGAGTTTTGTATTGACACGTTGCGGACACTCGACCTATTTCCATTCCGCCATACGTAATGGCACCGCCGAGTTGAGGAGTGAAGGACCACCAAAGATTTCTTTGGAGAAAGGCTTCATCCGCCTAGTGTATCTCCCGGGAGCGGTGTTGTTTGTGAAGAAGAAGGATGGGTCGCCGCAGATGTGTTGACTACAGCAATGAATAAGGTAACCATTAAGAATAGGTACCCTCCCGTGATTGATGATTTGTTTGACCATTGCGAGGTGCGAGGTGTTTTCAAAGATAGACTCGCGTCCAGTTATCATCGAGTTCGAGTTCGAGAGGCGGATATCCCAAAGATCGCATTCGTGACCCGTATAGGCACTATGAGTTCGTGGTTATGTCTTTCGGTTTGACCAACGCTCAGCCGTATTTATGGATTTGATGAACCGGTGTTCAAGCCATTTTTGAATACGCTTGTGATTGTATTCATTGATGACATCCCGTGTATTCACTCGACGAGCAGAGCATGCAGATCACTTGCGATCAGATTGCCAGGATTCTCCGAGCCGCAGCTTGTTCGCCAAGTTCTCCAAGTGTGAGTTTTGGTTGGCCTCGGTGGCATTCCCGGGCATATTATCATGATGGTGTTGGTGGATACGACAAAGATTGAGGCGCTAAGTCTTGGCCGAGACCTACTACTCCGACCGAGGTGCACGCTTTCTTAAAGGGCGAGTTATTATCGTAGGTTTGTGGAGCGGTTGCTTCGATTTCAAGACCGCTGACTAGGTGACTCGTAAGGCGCCAAGTTCCAGCCGACGAGGCTCGAGAAGGGTTTCGAGTCTGAAGGAAAGGTTGACTACACTCCAGTTCTTACTCTTCCCGAGGGTTAGGCGGCACGTGATCTATTGTGATGCCTGCATCGGGTTAGGTGTGTTTTGATGCAGACGGCAAGGTTATAGCCTATGCTTCCGGCAGCTACTGAGCATGAGAGGAATTACCCTACCCATGACTTAGAGTTGGCCGCGGTTATTCATGCCTTGAAGATTTGGAGACACTATTTGTACGGGGTTCATGTGGATATTTATACAGACCACAAGAGCCTCCAGTATATCTTCAGGCAGAGGGAGCTGAACCTGAGACAGAGACGGTGGTTAGAGTTGCTGAAAGATTATGATGTTGATATTCTCTACCATCCGGGGAAAGCCAACGTAGTTGCTGATGCCTTGAGTCGTAGATCGATGGGGAGCCCGTCGAGGTAATACCAGAGACAGACACGGTCCGTCGATCCACCAATAGCGAGCCTTGGGGTTCGATTGATCGATACCGACGATAGCGGGGTACGGGTTCGTGAGGTTGTCGAGTCTTCCATCGTTATTGAGGTGAGGAGGCGACAGTTTGAGGACCCAGTGTTGGTACGGTATCGAGATGCAGCTCTTCGGGAGGAGAAGAGTCTTTTCGAGGTAGCGCCTGATGGGGTGCTGAGATTTGAGGGCCGGCCAGTGTTCCCGATGTGTCGTGGCTTCGCCAGATTCTCGGGAGGCACACAGTGCTCGTTATTCTATTCATCCGGGGTCGACCAAGATGTACCATGACCTCAGATGTTTGTATTGGTGGGACGGCTCGAGAGGGACGTGGCAGGTTTTGTTGCACAGTGTCCTAATTGCCAGCAGGTCAAGGTCGAGCACCAGAGGCCCAGTGGATTATTGCAGGCTATTGAGATTCCGACTTGGAAGTGGGAGGTGATCAACATGGACTTCGTTACAGGGTTACCTCGTACTCAGAGGAAGTACGACTCCATTTGGGTTATTGTTGACAGGCTGACGAAATCAGCCCATTTCCTTCCAGTCAGGACGACGCTTACCGAGACTATGCCAGATTGTACATCAGAGAGATTGTGAGACTGCACGGTGTCCCGGTGTCGATTATATCTGATAGGGGAGCCCAGTTTACAGCTAACTTCTGGAGATCTTTCCAGAAGGGTCTAGGGACACAGGTGAGTCTTAGTACAGCATTTCATCCTCAGACTGACGGGCAGGCAGAGCGTACTATCCAGACTCTTGAGGATATGCTGCGAGCCTGCGTGATTGATTTCAGGGGTAGCTGGGAGGATCATTTGCCTCTCGTGGAGTTTGCTTATAATAACAGCTACCATTCCAGTATACAGATGGCGCCATACGAGGCTTTATATGGGCGGAAATGCAGGTCGCCGATCGGTTGGTTCGATGTGGGCGAGGTACAGTTAGTTGGCCCAGACTTGGTACAGCAGGCTGTGGATAAGGTGAAGCTTATCCAGGGAGATGATAGCGCCCAGTCGGCAAGTCATACGCGGATAATCGGGCGGCATTTGGAGTTTCAGTAGGCGATTGGGTCTTGAAGGTGTCACCCATGGCGGTGTGATGAGATTCGTAAGAAGAAACTCGGCCCAAGGTACATTGGGCCCTACCAGATCGTCCGTAGAGTGGGTCAGTTGCTTATGAGTTGGATCTCGCCATCGAGTTAGAGGCGGTACATCCGGTCTTCCATGTTTCTATTGCGGAAGTGTATCGGAGATCCAATGAGAGTTTTTCCTACTAGTGAGGTCCGGTGGCGGAGGGTTATCGTATGAGGAGAGTCCCATAGCGATACTCATCGCCGGTCGGCGATCGCGACCAAGGATGTAGCTTCCGTCAAAGTCCTGTGGAGAAATGATAACCGGGAGGAGATGACTTGGGAAGCGGAGGAGGACATGTTGAGGAGGTATCCTCACTTATTTCCTATACCTTCAGGTAATTCATTTGCCCTTACTTGTCAGGTTTTAATTGAAGTATTTATTTTGCTTAAATGCTATTATGTGGCCATGTGTGGCAGTATTGGTGTGTCGGGGTTGTGAAAGGAAACTATGTCGCTAATTATGAGTTTGACTCCGAAAGAACATTCGGGGACGAATGTTTCTAAGGGGGGAAAAATGTTACACCCCGTAATTTCAGGACATGTTTTAAGAACGTAAGTAAGAACTCGCAAGTGTTAAGATTGGAGACTTGTAAAAATTTATCGGAAATTATGGAATTGTCGAAAAATGTATTATTGTGACGAATGGGAGGGCGACACGTGTCACCCCCCCTTATTGATGCCTTGGTCGATTTAGGCAAGGCCATAATGGTCATTTACCATAAGTCTTGGATGACTAAAGTCTTGCAAGTTGTGGCTTGACAATCTTGACTAAGTCAAATGGTCAATAAGTCTTGATATTTGCTAAGAGATTATCCAAGCCAACCATTTGGATGCATCTTAACCTCAGCTGACCCTTTATATTACTACTAGTAGCACTACTAGTGCCAACACTTAGCTAAATTTCTTGAAAATTTGATGAACATAGAGCTTGAAGCTCTCGGGTTCTCTTGAAGAAAAAGAAAAAAATCTTCGTTCCTTGTTCTTTTAATTCCCCACTTTAAACCAAGGTTCTTATGTGTATTGTAAGCATATCTCAATAGAAAAATCTTGGAAAAAGGTAGTTTACGGGTTAGTCGCAAAACGAAAACCTAATGGTCTTTCTAGGTTTTGTTTGGAGAATTGAAGGATAATTGTTGGTGTTGTTCTAAGGGTCTCAACAAGCGGATTGAAGTGTATTGGAGAGGCTCTAATCTTCTAAGGAGCGATTTCGGATTGGAGTTGGATTAAAAATCGTTGAGGTATAATCTTGTCTTATTAAAGGTGTTACAAGATTATATATTTATATTGTTGTTGTTAGCTTTACTTGTTGCTAGCATGAAGATTGATAGGTTGAAGTTATAAGTATTATGGATTGCTTGTAGCTAAATCCGAAATGTATGCAAGCCACTTGAAAAATTGGATTACTAATTGGTCGTTTATTTGAAATCGTCGCATGTTACTTACTTAAAGATTATGGTTGTTATAATCAAATGCGACTTGATATCATGTTATGCTACCAATTTGGATTGAAATGGAATTTGGATAAGAATTGGTATTGTTGAACTCAAGGTGGCCGAATTTGTACTTGTAGTTTGTAATAGTTTGTTATTCATTTGTATTGGACTACCTTATAGATTGTGGTGAGCCAATTGGGGCTGTTTGGTTATTGTATTCGTCCTTGAAAAAGGTGGCAAAGTTAGTAAAAACAAAGGAGGTGTTGTCCGATTTTCCGTAGAATTTAGAGACTTAACACTTATAATATTCTACGTTTGAAGTAAGGCCTTAATGGACGTATTGTGAATATTATAGGTTGACATTCTACGGGCGGGACTTTGTACTTGGCAAGTACTTTGACCCGACGAGGTATGTAGAACTTTTTCCTATCTTTTGAGCATGACTAGTTGTACGTATATAGTACAGACGTCGTGACTTGATATCCTTTACTAGTTTTATGAATAGCCAAGTCGGGTGAGTTAGTAGATTAACTCACTTCTTGAAAGTATTAAGGATGTCTAATGTTTTGTTAAAGTTAAGGGACTTGAAGAATTTTAAAGTATGTGATACTTGTTCCGTTTTAATCGTATAAGTCCCTTGGATAGGAAATTGTACTTGACTAAGGTATAAAGTGAATATAACGACTTTATGGGGAGTTGGTTATATTGACTTTATGCAAAGGTAAATGGCTTGTTTTTAATGAAAGGCAAATTGGTTTTAAGGTATCAATTGCCTAAGGTTTTATAAGAAAAGAAGTCACTTGATTTAGAAACCTAACTTAAATTCTAAAGGTATTGTGACTTGTCTTGAAAAGAGATTTTGACTTGATACTACGGTTTATAGTATCTTGGAAGTTCTATATGAAAATGAGTCATTTTTAAAGGTTGAAGTCGTAGTACTTTGGGTTAAATTCGGATTTTTATAAAAGACACATTAGTGCCTTAAGTAAACTAAAATGAGAGTGTAGATGAATAAGTGTTATACCGTATTTCGCAGTATGCGTAGGGCGTGCGTGAAAATTTTGAAGTGTAAAAGTGGCTTGGCCGAATTTATTTTGTTCACAACACCCGTTTAGAGTCGTTTTTCGAAACGTTTTCCACGACTTCGTAGGGAATTTCCGCTATGTCATTTTTAATTTTTGCGGATTTTTCCGAGAGGCGAAACATTTTGGACCAACGAGAGGCGACACTTGTCACCCTCTCATTGATGGAGTGTGGCGGTTGGCTTGGACGATTTGGTGACAATTTTGTCAAGTAGTAGGTAGGATATTTTGTGTGTTAGTTGGTTAGGGTGCACTTGGCAAGATCTTGGCCCTACACTTGCTATGCACTTGGCATGATCTTGGCCATTGGTTGGCCTTTGCTAGACCTATAAATACCCCCCTTGGAAGACTTCTTCATCCATTCCAAATATTTCCTAAGTGTTAAAAATCCTCCCTCCCTTTGTGTGGTGTTTTCGTCCAACACCCCTCTCCCCCTTTGAGTTGGCACTTTGGCGAGAGCCCTCCCACCCTCGGCGAGTACCCACTAGTGGGGTAGTAGAAGAGGTATACACCCCCCTTGTGGTGTTGTCTCGTATATACCCCCCCTCTTGGTAGAAATACTCTCAAAAGTATTGTTATAATGCCCAAATTACCTTAGCCGTATACCTTGTTGTATTCTAAGGTCATACCTTACAAAAAGCCCAGTTATACTATTATACTTCCCGTCAGTCACCAACCCGAAACCCGACCGAAAAGCTCCCCGTTCGTTGGAGTAGTATGTAGAAGTTGGTTAGAACTTCTATGGGTAGTTTGGAGCGGGTTGGAGCGCACGGAGTTGGAGCTAAACGATTGCCCAGGATCGACTTTATACTCGGATAATTATGGGCTTATCGAGGTAAATATCTTGTCCCTCTATTGTAATTGGAAATTACATGATTGTTAGACCATATATTTGAAGTATACTATATATATAGAACTGAACGTTGTTGTCGGCAATGTCTTTGGACTTAAGCCTGAATAATAAGAAATCTTTTCGAAAGAAGAATCTTGGCTTGTTTTTACATAGGGTGTATTCAGTAGACTTGTGTAGCTTTTACGTGAGGTAGAATTGTACGTCAGGTTAGATGTATGAACCCACGGTTGGCTTGATAGCCGGCCCCGATAGAGGAGGAGATTTACGCTGATGTGGGGGGGGGAGGTGCTGCCGAATTTTCTGTAGGATGTTCTACGAAGGGATATAAATGTTAATAAGCGCCTTGTGGCCTTATAGGTTGAAGTACTACGTATGGCGCGATCTTACGGCTAGGAGTAGCCGACGGTTTGAAGTACTTGGGCGTTTTGCTATTAGTCGATACTCGTCGCGAGGTATGTGAACCTCTTCCTATCTCTTCTAGCATGATATGTGTGTAACTATGTAGTACGGTAGACGTACATGTGTTAAATGTATTTGATTGGTCTAAAACATAAAGTGTTATAACGGCTTTATGGGAAGTTGGTTATAACGACTTTATGTTGATGCAAAATACTTGTGGTCTTTAAAAGGTAATCGATTTGAACTATAAGCGGCTTGTTATGTGTTAATAAAGAACTTGAAGTATTTCAAAAGATTTTGAATCATTTTGAAAGAAGAAGTAATACTTGGTTTTGAAAAACTTAAGAGTTATACTAGCTTTATGGGAAGTTAGGTATAACGGCTTAAGAATGTTTCTTGATTTGAAATCGAATGTGTATCGACAAACCAACTGCGGCGTTAATAAGAAATGTTTTGACTAATTAAGTATTATTAAAACCAAGAGAAACTTCCATCTGCATGAAGCTAAGATGAGACAAAATGATATTTCCTAGATCACTACTTTGTAATAAGATTGTTATAAACAAGAATATCTACTCACATATAAGGCTTATGTTTCTCAGTTGTTTAAAAGAGAATTATATTCTTAAATGAATAAGACTATGAACTCTGAAACCTTTCTAAAATAAGAAACGTGAACATTTGAAATTAGGCAAACTTGGACGTTTGGAAAATAATGTTGTTACTTGATTTTACAAAGGTAAATGTTTTAGTTTAATTAAAAAGATCACTCTATTTTATACTACGGGTATTGTGTGACTTATGTAAAGCAACGGATCTTTTAAAAGATTTAATGTATGAAGTACTTTTGGGATAGATACGAACTTGTTAGCATAAAGTACCTTGTGTGAATAACTTGATTGTGTTGGTTTGAGATAGCCTTGTAAATACTTTCTTGTTGATGTGATAAGTAAACATGTTAGGATGCTACTTGTGTTAGTATCTTGTGTGATCGTGATGTAAAGGGGTCATTCTTGTTGTGCTTACGTTGTTAAGCGTTAAGCCAGTTATCGTTATTGTATCACATACCCTTTGACTTATTATACAGGGCTTGCCACCCTTGCGGGTCTATACGGCTATGCGGTCCTTGTGACTATGCGGTCGGTAGCTCGAGATTGATCATTCGGTGTTTAGCCCGACGCGGGATTCCTATGCGGTCTGTTGAGACTATGCGGTCTTTTGAGACTATGCGGGTTGCGGGAGCCTGGCGGATCTGGGGTTAAGGCGCCTCGATGCGGGGTATACCTCGAGCGATGCAGGACCGTGATTCGAGGATACCTCGTGCGGTCCGTGTGTGACCTATGCGAGTCTGCGAGTTCGAGAATAGACGCTCGGTGATCTGCGGGCGAGTGGCGGCCGATCATGTGGTGCGGTCTAGAAAGACCTCGTGATACGCTTTATGGCATTTGTGATGCGGGGTCTTAGTAGTCGGCTATGCCTTCGTACTTACCGTGCGGTTTTATTGTGATGACTTTGAGGCGTGAGTCACGACTTGACATGGCCTTATTGTGAGCGTAGTTTGGTTATCATACATGTCTCCTGCTTTTATAGACTACTATGATTTCATTTACGATATTTTGATTTCACATACTTGGTACTGTTGTCTTGACCTCGCCGAAGTGCGTTCATGCCGCAGGAAAAGGTACACGATCGTTGATCCTCGCTCTTAGGGTCACGATCCAGCGTTGGAAAGCTCCGTTTCTCGGAGGCTTATCGATGGTATAGTCCTGCTGTTGTAGGTATTTACATTCGAGGTATGGCGGGCCCCGTCCGCCATTGTTGTCGTATCATTTCTTAGAAGTGCATGTAATCATTGTGGCGGGGTTTGTAAAAAGGATTAAAGCTCATGTTGAAAAGGTTGTTATTTATATATACGAAAGGCAAGTTTTTCTCAGTTATTGTTTCATATTTCATAATATGTCTTGTATCGCTTTATGTTCGTGATTACTCGATGTTGTATCACTAGGGTGCGGGGTAAGGCACGATCCACGGACCGGGCAGTCGTGACAAAAGTGGTATCGAGCGATTAATCCTCTGAAAGTGTCTACGCACCGTATCGATGAAGTCTTGATTATCGGTGTGTTGTGCACCACCAATAATCGTGAGGCTATAGGATATTTAGGATTGGTTTCTAATTCTTCTCACTCCGAGATCGTGCCTTAGAGTCTGTGTTGTAAGTTGGACCCTCGACGTATTTCTTTCCCTTACCGCTATGCCTCGCGTAGGCAACCCGCCCGGGAGGCAAAGCGGCGAGGCTGCGAGTAGAGTTCGGAGGGTGGCGAGGCACAGCCCAATCATTACCTAGGGTAGTGCTTCTTTCGGGAGTTCTGCGACGTCACTAGCCCCAGAGAGTTTAGTACGGCGGCGAAGTGCCTCTGCGGCCATGATATTTGAACCTTCATCCACGGCCAGAACAGAGAATATAGATTGCGAGAGACAACCTGTTACTAGCTATGGATTTGGCTACGAGAGTATACCGACGCGTCTGCGAGTCTTGAGGACTATCTAAAAGAGGTTGTGCAAGAGTAATTCTTGATTGGGCTTGGCATGGCTCGTATGCGGGCTTATGCGCAGCAGTCGAAACGTAGAGATCGACGTTAACAAAGGGCGAGAAGGGCGAGCGTGAAGGTCCTTTGGTAACTTTCGGCGAGTCACCTCGCCAGATTAGATATGCACCTCCGCCCGGTGCGAGTGGTCTTCCGGATTTCGGGGCGTTCGGGGTGTGCGAGGAGTTGGTCGAACTCGTGGCTTCCGGTTCACGGTGTGACGCCATCCCGGAATGTCGTCTTTTAGTTGGTACTTGTTGTACTACGACCGTCGAGTCGATGTCGATAGAATGTCCTTGTAGGAGGACTTAGCCTTGAGGATCGGTGGGTAGTTCGTCATCTTCCTAGCTATGCGCCTACGTGGCGTGTTTGATTAGAACGACTAAGGGAGTGAAGCGGTAGATATAGATATATCTTTAACCCTCTGAGTTTTGTTTATGTGATAAGGTGAGTATACCTTAAGTGCTATGTTCGATAGCGATTGTTAGTTGTGATTAGATCGTGGTTGTTTAGCAGTAAGATTTGGGGATAGAAGGTGTGAGCCTTAGAGTTCTATGCGTAGAGACCTTAGAGGTAAGGCCATCTCGAGTAAAGGTGTAGTGTTATGTTTGATCCTTATCGAGTGCTTAGTGCGTGAGATATATTGTATGATAAGTCCTCAGTAGTGTGGAATGAAAGGGGTAGTTGAGCTAAGAAGACCGCTAGGTTTTCGTAACGTGATTAGAAAAGTTGTTCCGGACCGGGGAGCAAGTGTTTTACGCGAGAGTGGGTCGGGTTGAGGCCATGCCGCGGGTCAACCCGCGCACTGTTTGTTGGTGGGGTCAGTTCGTGGTGGTCGCCGGTGGTGGTCACGCGGTGTTAGGCCCAAGTTTAGTTAACCAGACGAGTTCGTGGATGCGTTCGACCGATGGTCGGGCGATGGGGAGCAGCCGTCGTGTTTTGATCGAGACCGTGTACTCAGCGGTGTTGTTATATCGTAAAGGTTGTAAGGATGCACGGTGCCTACCTTCACCTTATGTCGAAAATGGAGCCTGTGTTACGGCTGTTTTGTTTTAAGCTTGCCAAGCATGTGTTAAGAACTCGCGTGAGTCTCGAGAATCGCATTCGCCACCGGGCGATGGTTGAATTTCGAGGTAGTTGTGGAGATTGTTGTCTCTGTGGAGAGTGTTTAAGCTACCATTTCGGTGTTCGGATGTCGCCTTATAAAGCCTTGTAGGGCGGATGTGTAAGTTGCGGCCGAGTGGTTCGATGTTGGCGCGTTCGAACCGATTAGTTGAGCTTGTTCCGGTAACCGTGGATAGTGAAGCTTGTCTAGAAGAAGTTCGCGGCTCGGAGAAATCGTGCGGAAAAATCGGCGACGCTTAGAGTTCAGTTGTGGTTGGTCTTCTTGAAAGTACCACCGGATTAGGTGTGAGCTTTGGAAAAACAGAGGAAACTTAGCGAGTTGTTTTGGGCCTTTTTAAGTTCATGTGAAGAATAGGCCGATTGCCTATATGTTAGCTTTCTTAGTCGACTTGGGAGGCGATGCGTCCGTCTTCGTATTGTTATGTTTGGAAAGTATCGGAGATCCATCCGAGTGTTCCCGATTAATGATGACCACGTTAGAGATAGTAACCTCGAGTTTTGGAAAGCAAAGATTTAAATGTGGTAAGAGTTCGAGTGTACGTCGACCTCGGGGATCGCGTGCGGCCGGTACCATTTGTTGGGTCACGGAGTGAACCTCGCGGCAAAGTGACAAAAGTGGTATCATTTCTTTTGTAAAGAGAAGGTGCGAATGAAGTATATTTTAGACCCGAGAGAGGTGTTTGTGGTGATGTTAGAGGTGTTTCCTCGTGGACTGGAGGTAAGTATTTTGGCGCAAGTTGGTTCCGTGGCCATGCGTGGGAGGATTGTTTCGTAAGTATAGCGGTGAGGACTATACCGACGCGCGCTTGTTTTGAGACTTAGAAGGAACATTCGGGCGAATGTTTCTAAGGAAGGAGAATGTTATACCGTATTTCAGTATGCGTGGGGCGCACGTAGAAAATTTTGAAGTGTAAAGTGGCTTGGCGAATTTATTTTGTTCACAACACCCGTTTAGAGTCGTTTTTTCGACGAAAGCGTTTTCCACGACTTTCGTAGGGAATTTCCGCTATGTCATTTTTAATTTTTGCGGATTTTTCCGAGAGACGAAACATTTTGGACCAACGAGAGGCGACACTTGTCACCCTCTCATTGATGGAGTGTGGCGGTTGGCTTGGGCGATTTGGTGACAATTTTGTCAAGTAGTAGGTAGGATATTTTGTGTGTTAGTTGGTTAGGGTGCACTTGGCAAGATCTTGGCCCTACACTTGCTATGCACTTGGCATGATCTTGGCCATTGGTTGGCCTTTGCTAGACCTATAAATACCCCCCCTTGGAAGACTTCTTCATCCATTCCCAATATTTCCTAAGTGTTAAAAATCCTCCCTCCCTTTGTGTGGTGTTTCGTCAACACCCTCTCCCCCTTTGAGTTGGCACTTTGGCCGAGAGCCCTCCCCCCTCGGCGAGTACCCACAGTGGGGTGGTAGAGGGTATACACCCCCCTTGTGGTGTTGTCTCGTATATACCCCCCTCTTGGTAGAAATACTCTCAAAAGTATTGTTATAATGCCCAAATTACCTTAGCCGTATACCTTGTTGTATTCTAAGGTCATACCTTACAAAAAGCCCAGTTATACTATTATACTTCCCGTCAGTCACCAACCCGAAACCCTAGGGAAAATCTCCATGGTTAGTTGGAGTAGTATGTAGAAGTTGGTTAGAACTTCTAAGGGTAGTTTGGAGCGGGTTGGAGCGCACGGAGTTGGAGCTAAACGATTGCCCAGGATCGACTTTATACTCGGATAATTATGGGCTTATCGAGGTAAATATCTTGTCCCTCTATTGTAATTGGAAATTACATGATTGTTAGACCATATATTTGAAGTATACTATATATATAGAACTGAACGTTGTTGTCGGCAATGTCTTTGGACTTAAGCCTGAATAATAAGAAATCTTTTCGAAGAAGAATCTTGCTTGTTTTACATAGGGAATCAGTATTCAGTAGACTTGTGTAGCTTTTACGTGAGGTAGAATTGTGCGTCAGGTTAGATGTATGAACCCTCGGTTGGCTTGATGGCCAGGCCCGATAGAGGAGGAGATTTCTGCTGTTGTGGGGAGAGGTCTTTGCCGAATTTTACGTAGGATGTTCGAAGGGATATAAATGTTAATAAGCGCCTTGTGGCCTTATAGGTTGAAGTACTACGTATGGCGCGATCTTACGTCTAAGGAGTAGCCGACGGTTTGAAGTACTTGGGCGTTTTGCTATTAGTCGATACTCGTCGCGAGGTATGTGAACCTCTTCCTATCTCTTCTAGCATGATATGTGTGTAACTATGTAGTACGGTGAGCGTACGTGTGTTAAATGTATTTGATTGGTCTAAAACATAAAGTGTTATAACGGCTTTATGGGAAGTTGGTTATATGACTTTATGTTGGTACGAAAATACTTGTGGTCTTTAAAAGGTAATCGATTTGAACTATAAGCGGCTTGTTATGTGTTAATAAAGAACTTGAAGTATTTCAAAAGATTTTGAATCATTTTGAAAGAAGAAGTAATACTTGGTTTTGAAAAACTTAAGAGTTATACTAGCTTTATGGGAAGTTAGGTATAACGGCTTAAGAATGTTTTACTGATTTCGGAAATCAGAATGTGTATCGACAAACCACTGCAGCGTTAATAAAAGGAAATGTTTTGACTAATTAAGTATTATTAAAACCAGTAGAAACTTCCATCTGCATAGAAGCTAAGATGAGACAAAATGATATTTCCTAGATCACGGCTGCTGTAATAAGATTGTTATAAACAAGAATATCCTACTCATATAAGGCTTATGTTTCTCAGATTGTTTAAAAGAGAATTATATTCTTAAATGAATAAGACTATGAACTACGAAACCTTTCTAAAATAAGAAACGTGAACATTTGAAATTAGGCAAACTTGGACGTTTGGAAAATAATGTTGTTACTTGATTTTACAAAGGTAAATGTTTTGGTTTAATTAAAAAAGACAGTCACTCTATTTTATACTACGGGTATTGTGTGACTTATGTGAAAGCAACGGATCTTTTAAAAGATTTAATGTATGAAGTACTTTAGGGATAGATACCCGAACTTGTTAGCATAAAGTACCTTGTGTGAATAACTTGATTGTGTTGGTTTGAGATAGCCTTGTAAATACTTTCTTGTTGATGTGATAAGTAAACATGTTAGGATGCTACTTGTGTTAGTATCTTGTGTGATCGTGATGTAAGGGGGTCATTCTTGTTGTGCTTACGTTGTTAAACGTTAAGCGGTTGTCTTGTTATTGTATCACATACCGCTTTGACTTATTATACAGGGCTTGCCACCTTGATGCGGTCTATACGGCTATGCGGTCCTTGTGACTATGCGGAGTGCGGTAGCTCCAGGATTGATCATTCCGGGTGTTTAGCCTGATGCGGGGGATTCCCTATGCGGTCTGTTGAGACTATGCGGTCTTTTGAGACTATGCGGGTTGCGGGAGCCTAGGCGGATACCGGGGGTTAAGCTGCCCTCGATGCGGGGTATACCTCTGGCGATGCAGGACCGTGATTCGAGGATACCTCACGCGGGTCGTGTGTGACCTATGCGGAGCTGCGAGAGTTCCAGGAATAGACGCGCTCAGTGATACTGCGGGCGAGTGGCCAGCTTCGATCATGTGGTGCGGTCTAGAAAGACCTTGTGATACAGTTTATGGCATTTGTGGTACTGGGGGTCTTAGTAGTCGGCTATGCCTTCGTACTTACCGTGCGGTTTTATTGTGATGACTTTGAGGCGTGAGTCACGACTTGACATATTGCTTATTGTGATCGTAGTTTGGTTATCATACATGTCTCCTGTTTTTATAGACTACTATGATTTCATTTCTGATATTTTGATTTCACATACTTGGTACTGTTATCGACCTCGCCGAGTGCGTTCATCTGCGCAGAAAAGGTACACCAGTCGTTGATCCTCGCTCTTAGGGTCACAGTCCAGCGTTGGGAAAGCTCGTTTCTCGGAGGCTTATCGATGGTATAGTCCCTAACGTTGTAGGTATTTACATTCGGTATGGCGGGGCCACTGTCCGCCATTGTTGTCGTATCATTTCTTAGAAGTGCAGTAATCTTGTTGTGGCGGGGTTTGTAAAAGGATTAAAGCATTCATGTTGAAAAGGGTTGTTATTTATATATATGCGAAAGGCAAGTTTTCTCAGATTATTGTTTCATATTTCATAATATGTCTTGTATCGTTTTATGTTCCGCTGATTACTCTGATGTTGTATCACTAGGGTGCCCGGGGTAAGGCACCAGTCACGGACCCCGGAACGGGTCGTGACAATAAGACTAATAAGAAGTTAGGGGGAATTCTAACTTGCTTATTTATTGTATGATGGCCGGTTGAGATAGGGTAAGAGTATAAGTGAGGGGTAAACCCCCAAGACGCTATACCACCTTCTACAGGATAAGAGTATAAATGAGGTAAACCCCAGACGTTATACCACTGTTTTATTACCTTTTCGGTAAGAGTATAAATGAGGCAAAACCCCAAGACGTTATACCACCGCCTTGGTAAGAGTATAAATGAGGTAAGAACCTAAGACGTTATACCACCGTTTCTATGGGTTCGCTACCCATGATTGGATCGAGTCTCTATTGTGATGTTATGCGTATTCCCTTGATTTACTCTCATTGTTAGTAAGGCCTTCGTGTCGTAATTGTTATCATACATCTCTCCGCTTTGTTTTAAACTTATGTTGTCATTCTGATTTTCGGTTTACATACTTAGTACATATTGTGTACTGACCCCCTTCCTCGGGGGCTGCGTTCATGCCGCAGGGAAGGGTAAGCAGGTGGTGGATCTTCACTCTTAGGATCACTTATCAGACGTCGGAAGCTCCATTCTCCGGAGGCTTGTCTTTCTTTTGGTACAGTCTTTCCCTGATGTTGTAGATTTATGTACATTTGTCACGACCCGACCCCGGGGCCGCGACTGGTGCCCTACCTGGGCACCCCGTTCAGGTATACATCAGAGAATAGCAGCGGAACATACACAACATAAACACATGTGTAAATAAAAACGTAACAGGCTAGTCGATCGGTAGCGCTTCCATAAAATACACATAATCAATAGTCTGACTCGGTTCTTACAGCCCAACCACATATGTGAATACAGACCTCTAGGAATAACAACTGTGGCGGGACAGGGCCCCGCCATACCCCTGAATATACATGAATCTACTACCTCAGGGAAACCGTACCAAGAGATAAGCCACCGGAGCAAATGGAGCTTTTCAAATCGAACCGAGATCCTAGAGCAAGGATCACCAACTGTGCACCTAATACTGCGGGCATTGAACGCGGCCGAAGAAGTCGATAACAACAGTGCGAATATGGAACAGAAATAACGTACAGTAAACAGATCATAACTGTACAAAAGAATGACAAGGACAAGTATAAAAAGTACATACGGATCTGCGTGTCATTACCACTTATGAACTTAATTTCACATCAATATCTTTTCCCATTTTCAATAAAGGTATAGCCACATTCTTACGCATACGATTAGGAAAAATCATTAAGTTTATTTCTATATAACCTACTTATCTTTCATAAGTATAATCCGCTTTAAAGGAGGGCACATTTACTACCCCCGATACGGGGCCGATCAAGTCACACTAATATCAAGCGTGTCCGTGGAATCCCCCATCACTGCCGACAACTACAAGTGTAAAATATAATCATGTGTCGCGCCCGTGGCATCCCACCTCACTGTCGGCGTACACATTCACAACACATATATATATCTCTGCCGTGGAATCCACATCCATCGACGATCCGGGATATAATAATACACCAATAGGCATACATGAACACTAAGTCCCACCGGTGGTATATCGTCTTGGGGGTCTACCCCTCACTTATACTCTTACCCTGGAGAAGTTGGTAAAGCAGGTGGTATAGCATCTTGGGGGTCTACCCCTCACTTATACTCTTACCCTGGAGAAGGTGGTATAACGTCTTGGGGCTTGCCCCTCATTTATACTCCTACCCTATCTCAACCGACCATTATACAAAGCAATCAGGGGGTATAATGTCACGACCCGACCCCGGGCCGCGACTGGTGCCCTACCAGGGCACCCTGTTCAGGTATACATCAGAGAATAGCAGCGGAACATACACAACGTAAACACAGGTGTAAACAATATATCAACACAGGCTAGCCGATAAGGCCGCCTTCCATAATATAAACAAAGTCAAAAGTACAACTTTACAACTCAGTTCTTACAGCTCAACCACATATGTGAATACAGACCTCTAGGAATAACAACTGTGGCGGGACAGGGCCCCACCATACCCCTGAATGTACATAATCTACAACATCAGGGAAAGACTGTACCAAAAGAAAGACAAGCCTCCGGAGAATGGAGCTTCCGACGTCTGATAAGTGATCCTAAGAGTGTGGATCGCAACTTCTACGCTTTCTGCGGCATGAACGCAGCCCGAGGAAGGGTCGATTACACATATGTACTAAGTATGTAAAGCGGAAATCTTGTAATTACAACATAAGTTTAAGAAAGCGAGACATGTATGATAACAAAATTACGATTACGATTGCCTTACTATGATGAGAGTGAAAATAGGTGTATACTTACAAAAAATAGGATTTGGAATCCTACTCCGGGACTATTTCACCCGCGTAGGTCCATGAGACTGCGTGAGGTATTCCTCGCATGTGACTATTTCACCGCATAAGCCCTTACGGACTCGCGTGGTATTCTCGCATAGGTTGGACCTCGCATGCGTGGGACTATTTCACCCGCATAAGCCCTTACGGACTCGCGTGAGGTATTCCTCGCATCGTGGTTAGCAAATCCACGGAAATATACAATGCCACAATCCGGGAATGACCCATGACGAATAATATATCATTAGCCCATATCCCGCTATCACACATAACATAAGCTCTATCGCTTATCATGCAATATATAAGCAAGTTAAGAAATCCCTAACTTTTACTATTCTTGTTCATATACACTCTCATTTTAGTTTACCTAAGGCACTATCATGTCTTTTATAAAAATCCGGGAATTTAACCCAAAGTACTACGTACTTCTATGCTTTTAAAATGACTCATTTCATTATAAAACTTCTAAGATACTAATAGCCGTAGTATCAAGTGACAATTTCTTTTCAAGACAAGTCACAATACTTTTAGAAATAAAATATGGCTTCTAAATCAAGTGACTCGTGTCTTATAAAACCTTAGACAATTGATGTCTTAATATCGAATTGTCTTCCATTAAATCAAGTCATTTATCTTTCCATAAAGTCAATATAACCAACTCCCCATAAAGTCGTTATATTCACTTTATACCTTAGTCATGTACAATTTCCTATCCAAGGGACTTATACGTTTTTAAAACGACACAAGTATTACATACATTAAAATTCTTCAAGTCCCTTATCTTTAACAAGACTTAAGACATCTTTAATATTCTCAAAGAAGTGAGTTAAATCTCCTAACTCACCCGACTTGGAATTTCGTAAAACAAGTAAAGTATGTCAAAGTCTTGTACGTCTACCGTACTATATACGTGAAACTAGTCATGCTCAAAGATAGGAAAAGTTCTACATACCTTGTCGGGTCAAACCACTTGCCAAGTACAAAGTCTCGCCCGTAGTATAACAACCTATAATATTCACAATACGTCTATTAAGGCCTTACTTCAATCGTAGAATATCATAAGTGTAAAGTGTCCATTTTCTACGGAAAATCGGACAGCACCTCCTTTGTTTTTACTTACTTTGCCACCTTTTCCAAGGCCGAAATACAATAACCAAACAGCCCCAATTGGCTCACAATTATATAGAAGGTAATCCAATACAAATGAATAACTAAACAGCCCCAATTGGCTCACAATTTATGTAGGTAGTCCAATTCAAATGACTAACTAAACAAACCAATTGGCTCACAATTTATGTAGGTAGTCCAATTCAAATGACTAACTAAATTTCCCACTTGGCTCACAATTTATAGAAGGTAGTCCAATTTCCATTTCAATCCAAATTTGTAGCATAACATGATATCAAGTCGCATTTGATTATAATAACCATAATCCTTAAGTCAATGACATGCGACGGTTCTAACAACGATTAAATTGTAATTCAACTTAGTCATGGCTTACATTACATTTCGGATTTCCAAGGCTATAATCAATCCATAATTCTTATAACCTCAATATAACAACTTCATGCTCGCAACATACAAAGCTATCAACAACAATTAAATATGTAATCTTGTAGCACCTTTAAAAGACAAGATTATACCTTCACGAATATGAAATCAACTCCAATCCGAAGTCGCCTGAGTAGCTTAGAACCTCTCCAAGACACTTCAATCCGCTTGTTGAGACCCGTAGAACACCACCAACACTGATTCTTCAAATCTCCAAATAAAACCTAGAAAGACCATTAGGTTTCCGCTATGACTAACCCAAAACTATCGCTTTCCAAGATGTTTCTATTGAGACTTGCTTACAATACACATAAGAACCTTGGTTTAAAGTGGGGAGCTAAATGGATCACAAACAAAGATTTTTTTTTTTTTGTAAGGAACCCGAGAGCGTAGCCTATGTTCTTCAATTTTTGTGTAAAATTATTCTAAGTGTTAAGCTCTCCTCTACTAGTAGTAATATATGTAGCACTCGAGGGTTTGGATACAAACAAATGGTTGGTTGGGATGTAGTCTTGCTAAATATCAAGACTTATTGACCAAGACTTAGTCAACCTTCTCAAGCTACACAAGTTGCAAGACTAGTCTTGCAACAAAGGTCCAATGACCTTCATGCCCTTGCACATTTCGACCAAGGCATCACATAAGGGGGGGGGGGGTGACACGTGTCGCCCTCTCATTCGTTACAATAATCCATTATCCGACAATTCCATAATTTCCGATAAGTTTTTACAAGTCTCAAATCCTTAACATTTGTGAGTTCTTACTTACGTTCTTAAGACATGTCCTGAAATTACGGGGTGTAACATTTTTCCCCCCTTAGAAACTTTCGGAGTCAAACTTAAATAGCGACATAGTTTCCTCTCACAACCCCGACATACAAAAAAAAAAAAAAAATGCTACACATGGCCACATACTAGCATTTAGGCAAAAGAGATACTTCAATTAAAACTTGACAAGTAAGGGAAGATGAATTACCTGAAGGTATAGGAAATAAGTGAGGATACTTCTCAACATGTCTTCCTCCGCCTCCCAAGTCATCTCTCTCTGTTATCATTCCTCCACAGACTTTGACTAAGCTACATCCTTGGTCCGCAGTCGTTGACTGGCGATCGAGTATCGCCATGGGACTCTCCACATACGATAACCCTCTCACACTGGACCTCACTAGTAGGAAAACTCGCCGGATCACCGATACACTTCCGCAACATAGAGACATGGAAGACCGGATGTACCGCCTCTAACTCGATGGCGGATCCAACTCAGAGGCAACCTTGCCCACCCGACGAACGATCTGGTAGGGCCCAATGTACCTTGGGCTGAGTTTCCCCTTCTTACCGAATCTCATCACACCTTTCATGGGTGACACCTTCAAGAAGACCCAATCGTCTACCTGAAACTCCAAATGCCGTCGCTGATTATCCGCATATGACTTCTGCCGACTCAGCCGCTACGTCTCTCTGGATAAGCTTCACCTTATCCACACCGTAGTACCAAGTCTGGGCCAACTAACTGTACCTCGCCCACGTCGAACCAACCGATCGGCGACCTGCATTTCCGTCCATATAAAGCCTCGTATGGCGCCATCTGTAAACTGGAATGGTAGATGTTATTATAAGCAAACTCCACAAGGGGCAAATGATCTTCCCAGCTACCACTGAAATCAATCACGCAGGCTCGCAGCATATCCTCGCGTTGCGGATAGTGCGCTCTGCCTGCCCGCCCGAGGATGAAATCTGTCGCCGAGACTCACCTGTGTCCCTAAACCTTCTTCGAAAGACCTCCGTGGTTAGTCGTAAACCGCTCCCTATCGATATAATCGACAGAACACCGCGGCCTCACTATCTCTGATGTACAGCCCGCATAGTCCTCACCAAAACGCCGTCCGATCGGAAGGAAATGGGTTGATTTCACACCACAACAATAACCCAAATGGAGTCGCATTTCCTCCGAGTACGAGGTAACCTGTAACGAAGTCCATGTTGATCACCTCCCACTTCCAAGTCGGAATCTCAATAGCTCGCAATAATCCACGGGCCTCGGTGCTCGACCTTAACTCGCGGCAATTAGGACATCAGGCAACAAAACCTGCCACGTCCCTCTTCAGGCCATCCCACCAATACAAACATCTGAGGTCATGGTACATCTTGGTCGACCCCGGATGAATAGAATATCGAGCGCTGTGTGCCTCTCCCAGAATCTGCTGACGAAGTCCTGATACATCGGGAACACACAACCGACCCTAAAATCTCAGCACCCCACCAGGCGCTACCTCGAATAGACTCTTCTCCTCGCGAAGAGTTGCATCACGGCATCGTACCAACACGGGTCCTCAACCGCCGCCTTCACCTCATCAACGATGGAAGACTCGCAACCTCACGAACCCGCATCGCACTATCGTCGGTATCGATCAATCGAACCCCAAGGCTCGCAATCGGTGGATTCGACGGACCGTGTCCTCTCTCGGCCGTACCTCGATAGGCTCCCATCGATCTACGACTCAAGGCATCGGCAGAATCACGTTGGCTTTCCGGATGGTATGTAATATCAACATCATAGTCTTTCAGCAACTCTAACCACTGTCTCTGCCTCAAATTCAGCTCTCTCTGCCTGAAGATATACTGGAGGCTCTTGTGGTCTGTATAAATATCCACATGAACCCTGTACAAATATTGTCTCCAAATCTTCAAGGCATGTATAATCGCGCCAACTCTAAGTCATGGGTAGGGTAATTCTCTCATGCTTCCGTGAATCGCCGAAGCATAGGCTATTACCTTGCTGCGGTCGCATCAAAACACACCCTAGCCCGATACCCGAGGCATCACAATAGATCACGCACCATCTAACCCTCCTAAGAGTAAGCGAGCTGTAGTCAACCTTTCCTTCAAGAATGGAAGCCCTTCTCGCAAGCCTCGTCCATCGAACTTGGCCGCTTCCGAGTCACCTAGTCAATGGTGTCGAAATCAAGCAAATCGCTTCCACAAACTGCGATAATAACTCGCCACCCTAAGAAATCGCGCACTCGGTCGGAGTAGTAGGTCTCGCCAAGACTTGATCGCTTCACCTTTGCCGTATTCACGCGAACACCATCACTCCAATAATATGCCCCAGAATGCCATCGAGGCCAACCAAAACTCACACTGAGAACTTGGCGAATAATCGCCGGCCCGAGAATCCTGGCACCGCCTCGCCAGTGATCTGCATGCTCGCTCGCCGCGAATAAACCAGATGTCATCAATGAATACAATCACAAATGTATCTAAGAATGAATTGAACACCCGTTCATCAAATCCATAAATACCACGAGCGTTGGTCAAACCGAAGACATAACCTGAACTCATAGTGCCCATACCGGTCCCGAATGCGCTTTGGGATATCTCGCCTCGAACTCGAACTCGATGATAACCGCATCAGCAGTCTATCTTTGAGAAACACCTCGCACTCGCAATGGTCAAACAAATCATCAATCCCGGGAGGGGTACCTATTCTTAATGGTTACCTTATTCACCGTCGTAGTCAACACACATACGCAGCTGGCCCCATCCTTCTTCTTTACAAACAATACCGCTCCCTGTGGAGATACACTAGGCCTGATAAAGCCTTTTTCCAAAGAAATCTTTCACCGGTCCTTCGCCTCCTCAACTCGGCATGCCATCCTCAGATGGCGGGTGGAAATAGATCGAGTGTCCGGAACGTGTCAATACAAAACTCAATCTCCTCTCGGGAGGGATACCCTAAGATCATCCGGGAACACATCCGAAACTCCTAACCATCGGCATCGATCAAGAACTGAACCTCAACCTGCGTAATACCTGAACCAGATGATAGATGTACCCTTTCTGCACCATCTTCCTAGCCTTGAGGTAAGAAATAAACCTACCTCTCGGCGATGCTGTGTAGCCCTCCCACTCGATAACTGGCTCGCCAGGAAACTGGAACTGAACCAACCTGTCTCTACAGTCAACGTTGGCATAACAAGAAGCCAACCAGTCCATACCCATAATGACATCAAAATCATCTCCGGCTCATCAAGTCTGCAAGGTGCGACGATCAGAATAAATACCGACAACCTCTATACACCCGCTCGCCTAACACCGAATCACCCATCGCGTAGCTACCTCAAACGGCTCTATCGACACCGGCTATTCGATTCTACCCGCACAAGAGGGGACACATAGGACAAGGGAGAACCTGGATCTATCAATGCATAAACATCACACCAAATCGCAATGTACTGCGGACGACGCTGTGGAAGCCTCCCGATCCTGGCGGCCGGTTAGAGAATATATGCGGTTCGGGACCGCTAGAATCGAACCACCACCACGACTTACCGCGCTGCTGTCCGCTGAGTACCGCCCGGCGCATAAACCACGTAAGGAGAAGAAGACCCAACAATCGATCCCGCTTACCGGCTGCACCACCCATGTCGCCTCTGAGACGGACAATCTTCTTCAAGGCCCAACCGCCACAAGAGTAACAACCTCCTGCAGAACACGACACTCTCGTGAGATCTACCGCATCGAGCACACCGAGATGTGGTGGTCTCGATCGGCGAGATCTGCGCCTCCCCGAAACTCAAGACTGGAGCCACGACCGCTTCCCGACCGACCGCTGATCGGACTCTCCGCCGAAACCGTGACGGAGCACTCTGTCTGGCCGGAAAGTGGACCCGTCACGCGAGGCTGTCCGCCTCGAAGCGCCCCGAGACCACGATGTCCTCGCCCTTGGGCTGGCTCGTCAATCTGGTCCTCCCTTTCTCTATCCTCTATCCCCTGAGCATAGGCCTGCATCCTAGCAATGTCCATTACGGGCTGAAGAGCCACCCCCAAACATGCTGTAATCATATGACGGTTTAGCCCCATCACATAACGATGAACTCTATCCGCCATGCTAGCTACAATAGTGTGAGCATGCCTGGCCAAGGAGTCAAACTCACGTACTCCTGGCAGATCCTCCCGCTCGCCGCAAGGTCAAAAATCTGTCTACCCGGCTCTCTCATCTCGAGGTAAAAAGTGATCCATAAAGGCCTCAGAACTCCTCCCAAACAGTGGAAGAGCATCATCACCTCTCGAAGCAACCACGACTCAAACCAGTTCAACGCAATATCGCGCAACCGCAGAGGCTAGTGTAATGCACTGCCTCAAGCCCTGGACTGCAAGGTCCGTCAGAGCCGTCGAACGAACTCCTGCGGATCCTCATCGCACTAACCATAAAACTCGGGTGGATGACATCCCGTAAAATCCCTAATCCGCAAACCGGCCACAAAGGGTCACTGCTCGCTCGCTTGTCGCCTCGACTACTATCTTGGTCAACAATCGAATATGTTCCCATAGTCTCTATACTCGCACTGGCCGTGGAATCGAGGCTCGCACGAACCTCTCGAGCTTCGCCGCCTCGCCTCTAAAAGTGCAGTGTGGCTGAACTGCCGACCCGCCTACTACCTCGTGCATAGTCTGCGCTGAGCCCGTAACCTCTCGAGTACCGCTAGCGCCTCGCTGCCGCTTTGCCCTTCTGGGCCTGGTAGCTTTCGGGAGGCATAGTTGTTTCATAAGAAAAGGTCGAGAGGATTCAACCTAATAAGATAGCTCTTTCGCACGATCTCGTAGAGAGAAGAATGGAAACCAATCCTAAATGTCATGTAGCCTCACGATTATAGATGTGGTGCACAACACACCGATAATCAAGACTTACTAGACACGGTGCGTAGACACTTTCCGAGGACTAATCGCTTGATACCACTTTTGTCACGACCACCGGGCGCGATCGGTGCCCTACCCGCACCCTGTTCGTATACATCGGAGAATAGCGGCGGAACATACACAACGTAAACACGTGTGTAAACAATATATCAACACAAAGCTAGCCGAGCAAGGCCGCTTTCCATAATATAAACAAAGTCAAAGTACAACTTACAACTCGCTTCTACTCAACCACATATGTGAATACAGACTTAGGAATAACAATCATGGAGGGCAGGTTCCGCCATACCCTGAATGTACATAATCTACAACATCGTGAAAGATCGCAAAAAGAAAGACAAGCCTCCGAGAATGGAGCTTCCGACGCGTCGATAAGTGATCCTAAGAGTGTGGATCCGCAACACGCTACTCCTTTCTGCGCAGATAACGCAGGCCGAGGAAGGGGTCGACACAATATGTACTAAGTATGTAAACCGAAAGTACTGTAATTACAACATAAGTTTAAAAGAAAGCCGAGACATGTATGATAACAAAATTACGACACGCCTTACTAACAATGAGAGTGAAAATAGGTGTATACTTACAACGAAAATAGGATTTGGAATCCTACTCACGACTATTTCACCCGCGTAGGTCGATGAACTGCGTGAGGTATTCCTCGCATGGGACTATTTCACCCGCATAAGCCCATACGGACTCGCGTGAGGTATTCCTCGCATAGGTTGGACCCGCCGCACGGGACTATTTCACCCGCATAAGCCCTTACGGACTCGCATGAGGTATTCTCGCATCGTGGTTAGCAAATCCACGGAAATATACAATGCCACAATCCCGGAATGACCGCAACGAATAATATATCATTAGCCCGCATCCGCTTATCACACATAACATAAGCTCTATCGCTTATCATGCAATATATAAGCAAGTTAAGAAATCCCCTAACTTCTTACTATTCTTGTTCATATACACTCTCATTTTAGTTTACCTAAGGCACTATCATGTCTTTATAAAAATCCGAATTTAACCCAAAGTACTACGTCTTCTATGCTTTTAAAATGACTCATTTCATTATAAAACTTCCAAGATACTAATAGCCGTAGTATCAGTGACAATTTCTTTCAAGACAAGTCACAATACTTTTAGAAATAAAATATGGCTTCTAAATCAAGTGACTCGTGTCTTATAAAACCTTAGGCAATTGATGTCTTAAAATCGAATTGACTTCCATTAAATCAAGTCATTTATCTTTCCATAAATTCAATATAACCAGCTCCCCATAAAGTCGTTATATTCACTTTATACCTTAGTCATGTACAATTTCCTATCCAAGGACTTATACATTTTAAAACGACACAAGTATTACATACTTTAAAATTCTTCAAGTCCCTTATCTTTAACAAGACTTAAGACATCTTTAATATTCTCAAAGAAGTGAGTTAAATCTCCTAACTCACCCGACTTGGCATTTCAGAAACAAGTAAAGTATGTCAAAGTCTCAGACGCCTACCGCACTATATACGTGAAACTAGTCATGCTCAAAGATAGGAAAAGTTCTACATACCTTGTCGGGTCAAACCACTTGCCAAGTACAAGTCCCGCCCGTAGTATAACAACCTATAATATTCACAATACGTCTATTAAGGCCTTACTTCAATCGTAGAATATCATAAGTGTAAAGTGTCCATTTTCTACGGAAAATCGGACAGCACCTCCTTTGTTTTTAACTTACTTTGCCACCTTTTCCAAGGCCGAAATACAATAACCAAACAGCCCCAATTGGCTCACAATTATATAGAAGGTAATCCAATACAAATGAATAACTAAACAGCCCCAATTGGCTCACAATTTATAGAAGGTAGTCCAATTCAAATGACTAACTAAATGTACCCCAATCGCTCACAATTTATGTAGGTAGTCCAATTCAAATGACTAACTAAACAGCCCCAATTGGCTCACAATTTATAGAAGGTAGTCCAATTCAAATGACTAACTAAACAGCCCCAATTGGCTCACAATTTATAGAAGGTAGTCCAATTTCCATTTCAATCCAAATTTGTAGCATAACATGATATCAAGTCGCATTTGATTATAATAACCATAATCCTTAAGTCAATGACATGCGACGGTTCTAACAACGATTAAATTGTAATTCAACTTAGTCATGGCTTACATTACATTTCGGATTTCCAAGGCTATAATCAATCCATAATTCTTATAACCTCAATATAACAACTTCATGCTCGCAACATACAAAGCTATCAACAACAATTAAATATGTAATCTTGTAGCACCTTTAAAAGACAAGATTATACCTTCACGAATATGAAATCAACTCAATCCGAAGTCGCTCCTTAGTAGCTTAGAACCTCTCCAAGACACTTCAATCCGCTTGTTGAGACCCTTAGAACAACACCAACAATTATTCTTCAAATCTCCAAACAAAACCTAGAAAGACCATTAGGTTTCCGCTTGCGACTAACCCGAAAACTATCGTTTTCCAAGATGTTTCTATTGAGACTTGCTTACAATACACATAAGAACCTTGGTTTAAAGCTGGGAGCTAAATGGATCACAAACAAAGATTTTTCTTTTTTTGTAAGGAACCCGAGAGCACGTAGTCTATGTTCTTCAATTTTTGTGTAAAATTATTCTAAGTGTTAAGCTCTCCTCTACTAGTAGTAATATATGTAGCACTCGAGGGTTTGGATACAAACAAATGGTTGGTTGGGATGTAGTCTTGCTAAATATCAAGACTTATTGACCAAGACTTAGTCAACCTTCTCAAGCTACACAAGTTGCAAGACTAGTCTTGCAACAAAGGTCCAATGACCTTCATGCCCTTGCACATTTCGACCAAGGCATCACATAAGGGGGGGTGACACGTGTCGCCCTCCCATTCGTTACAATAATCCATTATCCGACAATTCCATAATTTCCGATAAGTTTTTACAAGTCTCAAATCCTTAACATTTGTGAGTTCTTACTTACGTTCTTAAGACATGTCCTGAAATTACGGGGTGTAACATATAATGTCTTGGGGGTTTACCCCTCACTTATACTCTTACCCTGGAGAAGGTGGTATAACGTCTTAGGGCTTGCCCCTCATTTATACTCTTACCCTATCTCAACCGACAATTGTACAAAAATGAAGCACTACAATGTCTTCTATAAAAATCCGAATTTAACCCAAGTACTTACAATTAACGGAAGATACCCGTGGAATCCCACATCACCGCGGTATGTCCACGTACTTTCAACAAGACAGTTCGCCCTCCAGAGAGTCGCAACGTAATAAAACATAATACTTGCACTCAAAGGCTATCACCAAAGACACATAGGCTAATTCTCAATTAACAAGCCAAAGTACTTATCAAGGCACACTTAGACTAATTCTCAATTAATCAAGCCAAAGTACTAATCAAGGCACAAATAGAATAATTCTCATTTAACAAGCCAAAGTACTTATCAAGACATACTTAGACTAATTCTCAATTAATCAAGCCAAAGTACTAATCAAGGCACAAATAGAATAATTCTCATTTAACAAGCCAAAGTACTTATCAAGGCATACTTAGACTAATTCTCAATTAATCAAGCCAAAGTACTAATCAAGGCACAAATAGAATAATTCTCATTTAACAAGCCAAAGTACTTATCAAGGCATACTTAGACTAATTCTCAATTAATCAAGCCAAAGTACTAATCAAGGCACACTTAGAATAATTCTCATTTAACAAGCCAAAGTACTTATCAAGGCATACTTAGACTAATTCCCAATTAATCAAGCCAAAGTACTAATCAAGGCACAAATAGAATTATTCTCAATTAAATAGGCCAAAGTACTATGTACGTACATTCTTTTCAAAAGACTCCTTTCCAAATAAAACTTCCTCGATACTAACAACCGTAGTATCAAGTCCTATCCACCTTTCAAGACAAGTCACAATACCTTTTTAGAAATACAATTACCATTTCTAAATCAAGTGACTTCTTTATTAAAAACCTTAAGCAATTGGTACCTTTAAAACAATTTGCCCTTCCTTAATACAAGTTATTTCTTTGATTACTCTATTAGAGAAAACCATTCTCTTAACCTTCCATAAAGCCGTTATAACCAACTTCCCATAAAGCCGTTATAACCCTTTATGGTTTAGACCAACACGTTCCTTTTATAACCAAGAGACTTCTACTTTTTGAAACCAAGTATTAAATACTTTCAAATCAATTCTCATAACTTTCAAAAATACAATTAGTCTCTTAACCTTTAGAAAACAAGTGACTCATTTTATATAAAACCTTAGGCAATTAATGCCTTAAAAACAAGTTGCCTTTTCACTAAAATCAAGTCATTTATCTTTCCATAAAACAAATATAACTAACTTCCCATAAAGCCGTTATATTCACTTTATACCTTAGCCAAAAACAATTTCCTATCCAAGGGACTTTTACGTTTAAAACGGAACAAGTATCACGTTCTTCAAAACTCTTCAAGTCCCTTAACTTTAATAAAACATTAGACATCCTTAATACTCTCAAAGAAGTGAGTTAATCTCCTAACTCACCCGACTTGGCTATTCATAAAACTAGTAAAGGATCTCAAGGTGTTGACGCTCATCGTACTACATACGTGCAACTAGTCATGCTCAAAGATAGGAAAAGTTCTACATAAAGTAGATCACACAACTACCTCTTAACTTCTAAGAGTAACAGGAAACATGAAATGATACCACAGGTATATTCCATACATAGAATCATGCCAAAGGAAGGAAGAGGTTCACATACCTCGCGACGATTGTCGACAAGTAGCAAAATGCTCCAAAGTACATCAATCTTGATAGCTAATCCATCCTTCGAGTACAATACGCTATACTTAGTACTTCAACCTATAATGGTCACCATACGTCCATTAACCTCTTATTTCAAATGTAGAATATTCTAAGTGCTAAGTCATTAAATTCTACGGAAAATCGGACAACACGTCCTTTGTTTCTACTTACTTTGCCACCTTTTTCAAGGCCGAAATACAATAACCAAACAGCCCCAATTGGCTCACAACAATATAGAAGGTAGACCAATACAAATGAATAACTAAACAGCCCCAATTGGCTCACAATTTAGAAGGTAGTCCAATACAAATGAATAACAAACTAATACAAACTACAAGTCCAAATTCGGCCACCTTGAGTTCAACCATACCAATTCTTATCCAATTTCCATTTCAATCCAAATTGGTAGCATAACATGATATCAAGTCGCATTTGATTATAATAACCATAATCTTTAAGTAGGTCAACATGCGACGATTCTACACAACGACTAAAATTGTATTTCAATTTCAAAGGCTAATCATGCCATTTCGGTTTGGACTCCTAAAATTCCATAACACTTATCAAACTTCATAACACATATCACATGATCATTTCTAACTTATAACAACATGGAATCTTCAATTACAAAAGTAAGACGAAGATTATACCTCATATAGCCCAAATATGATCCAAGATCGCAAGTCGATCTTTAGTAACTTTAGCCCTCCTTTCGACGCTCCAATCCACTCCAAGCAACCCTTAGAAGCTTAAGAATAACTCATCTTCAAATTCCAACTTCAAAGTTGAAGAACTCATTAACTTTCCGCCTTGCGACTAATACAAAACACCATTTTTCCGGATCTTTCTATTGAGAAACACTTACAATACCCTTAGGTACCTTGGTTTAAAGTGGGGATTATTGACAACAAACAAAAATTTTCTGAAACCTCAAGCAAAGCCGAGAGCACCCTTTAGGTTCTTCAAGATTTTTATAAAATTTGACTAAGTGTTGAAGCTTGTCTTGCACTAGCACACATATATAACCAATTGGAGGGTCTAGATTAGAACAAATGGATGGCTCTGATGAGTTTCACATGGATCTTGCCCAGTGGCCCTTGGACTTTTAGTCAACAATGTCAAGCTAAGTCATTTGCAAGACTGGTCATCTCACTAATGGTCAAATGACCCTTTGCCCATGGTAAATTTCGTCCAAGACACTGGGTGACACGTGTCGCCTCCCATTCGTCGCAATATTTCGCTTCCGACAATTTCCAAAATTAGATAAATTTTTACTCGTCTCAAATCTTAACATTTGAGTTCTTACGCACGCTTTATAAACATATCCCGAACTTCCGGTGTAACATTCTTCCCCCCTTAGAAACATTCGTCCCCGAATGTTCTTTCGGGAGTCAAACTTAAAGATAGCGACATAGTCTCCTTTTTACTACACCCTTCATACAACATATGCCACCTATGGCCACATAACAATACTCATACTAAATGTCAACCTTGGCACTCACGGCCAACTAGCCCATACTCATAATGACCACAAAGTCCGCCGAATCATCTCTACTAGGTCTGCTAGGTCCGGACGATCAGATAGTCATCGGGCAATTTCATATACCCGCCAACTACCACCCCAAACACTCACTCAGTGTAGTTACCCGTAAAGGTTCTTATGGATTCGTGCTCTACTCCTTTACACTGGTGCTATCTTTCATCGTCGTTACTCTTCCGTACTTCCAACTCATACTAGCATACATACATAACTTCCATACCGATTCGCCTCTAATCCTGGAGTCACTCTATAAAACAATATAAGACCATTTCCGCCACAACTGGTTCCGTGGAACGTGTCCACGAACCCAGAAACAATTAACTAGACTTGGGCCTTGCACTCGTGACCGCCACGAGCGGAACTTACTACCAACAGATCCCACTTATTCCGGGCCACGGAGACCCGTACGAGTCCTCACCCCGACCGCGACTAACTCTTATCCTTGGTCTAAAACAAGTCTTTCTACCCAGAAGACCTCAGACATCTAAGGTCTCCGCGGTCATCGATATTCTTAGGCTCGCAATTTCCTTGCTCCAAGCCTACAATACCAGTCCCCCAGTAAATGGGTACAAACCTTCTCATAATACCATAACCATGTAGTCTCGATCACAACAACCATTACTTACTCTATACGGACTCATCCATATAATTCTCTTAAGCCTACTACGCGACAATCTATTAACATGACATTAGTTAGGTTCCTTAACATGGCTTCTTAAGGGTTCACTACCCTATCAGACAGCTCATCATTTCCCAATTATCTCGAATAAAACACAAAACCTTGGCGAAACTTCATTAACTATTCCATACCTTCCCGATATTTAGTTAGTCCACGATTCACTGAAATCTAAAATCATTCTAGGCAACACGCCCGACTTATACATAACTCGGTATAGATGTATATCACAATACCAACTATACTACAATCATTACCAACCCGATACGCAATCCACATAATCCTTCGTCATTGCGCTTTCAGTATGCAATCAACATAACTCGTTGGGAGGGACGACTTAACAATACCTCTATCGCGCGATCTCAGAGTGAGAAGAATGAAACCAATCCTAAATGTCTGCAGCCTCGATTATAGATGTGGTGCAACACACCGATAATCAAGACTTACTGAACGCGATGCTAGACACTTTCCGAGACTAAGCGGTTTGATACCACTTTTGTCACGACCGACCGGGCGCAATCGTGCCCTACCGGGCACCCTGTTAGTATACATTAGAGAATAGCAATGAACATACACAACATAAACACATGTGTAAATAAAAGCGTAACGAGCTAGCCGATCGGGCCGCTTCCATAAAATACACATAATCGACATGATGACTCGCCTACGCCAACCACATATGGAATACGGACCTCTAGGAATAACAATCGTATGACGTGGCCCCGCCATACCCTGAATATACGAATCTACTACCTCGGGAAACTGCCAAGAGATAAGCCTCCGAGCAAATGGAGCTTTTCTCAGCAACCGAGATCCTAAGAGCAAGGATCATCAACTGTGCACCTTATACTGCGGCATGACGCATTTTGCCCAGAAGAAGTCGATTACAAAAGTGCAATATGGAATGTAAATAACGCATGCAATGATCATAAGCGCATAAAAGAATGACAAGGACAAGTATAAAAGTACATACGATCTCCGCCTGTCATTACGACTTATGAACTTAATTTCACATCAATATCTTTTTCCATTTTCAATAAAGGTTATAGCCACATTCTTACGCATACGATTAGGAAAAATCATTAAGTTCATTTCTATATAACCTACTTATCTTTCATAAGTATAATCCGCACTTTAAAGGAGGACACATTTACTACCCTACCAACTGGGGCGCGATCAAATCACGCTAATATCAAGCGTGTCCGTGGAATCCCCATCGCTGCAGCTACAAGTGTAAAATATAATCATGTGTCGCGCCAGGGTGGCATCCCACCTCATTGTCGGCGTACACATTCACAACACATATATATATCTCACGTGGAATCGCATCATCGGCGATCCGAGGATATAATAATACACCGATGAGCATACATGAACACCAAGTCCACCTGGTATAAGCGTTTTGGGGTCTACCCTCACTTATACTCTTACCAGAGAAGTTGGTAAAGCGGTGGTATAGCATCTTGAGGTCTACCTCACTTATACTCTTACCACAGAAGGTGGTATAACGTCTTGGGGCTTGCCCCTCATTTATACTCCTACCCTATCTCAACCGACCATTATACAAAGCAATCAGGGGGTATAATGTCTTGGGGGTTTACCCCTCACTTATACTCTTACCCTGGAGAAGGTGGTATAACGTCTTAGGGCTTGCCCCTCATTTATACTCTTACCCTATCTCAACCGACCATTATAAAAAAACAGAAGCACTACCATGTCTTCTATAAAAATCCGGGAATTTAACCCAAGTACTTACAATTAACGGAAGCATACCCGTGGAATCCCACATCACTGTCGGTATGTCCAAGTACGTATACAACATGTACCAAGTATGTGAAACTGAAAAATACTGAAAATGAAATCATAATAGTCTATATAAAACAGAAGACACATATGATATCAAAACTACAGTTCATAAAAGCAGTCATGTCAAGTCGGGACTCGCGCCTCAAAGTCGTCCTCACGCAGTGGAACTCCTTCCTCGCCGCCGGCGATCTAGGTATAAGTTAGGTGATACGTGTAACATGTCTCGCCCATCTCACGGACTCGAGGTGGAATCGTGTGGAATACATGTCTCGGCCCGTCTCATGGGACTCGATAGGAATCGTTTGAATACATGCCTCACCCGTCTCGATGGACTCGATGAATCGCGCATGTCTCGCCCATCTCATGGGACTCGATAGAAATCGCACATGTCGCCCGTCTCTACGAGACTCGATGAAATCGCACATGTATCGGCCCATCTCATGGGACTCGATAGAAATCGCACATGTCTCGGCCCGTCTCATGGGACTCGATAGAAATCGCACGTGTCTCGGCCCATCTCACGGGACTCGATAGAAATCGCACATGTCCCGGCCCGTCTCGGGACTCGATAGAATCGGATGGAATACATTCCGGTTCATCCCGTGAGCAGCGATTGTCGCATGAAGTACATTCGGTCCATCTCATGGACTCGATATCGAATCGGTGAAATCGTTCGGTTCATCCCGTGAGCAGCGGTGTCGTGTGGCCCTAACAACTAAACGCTCTTTTAAGATAGATTAAGATAATACCATGTTTTCCTTTTAAAACAACTAAGGCAATATTATGCCCTCCTTTTTAAACCAACACACTTGCCTTCTTAAAGTCAAGTAACAACATTCTTTCCAAAAGTTCAAGTTTGCCTAATTTCAAATATTCACGTTTCTTATTTTCGAAAGGTTTCATAGTTCATAGTCTTAATCATTTAATAACATAATTCTCTTTTTAAAAATAGTTGAGTAATATATGCCTTATGTGTGAGTAGGTTATTCTTGTTCATAACAATCTTATTTAAAGCGACCGTGATCTAGGAAATGTAATATCATTTTGTCTCATCTTAGCTTCTATGCAGATGGAGGTTTCTACTGGTTTTAATAATACTTTATTTGTCAATACATTTCCCTTTATTAACGCTGCTGTGGTTTGTTCGATACTTATTCTCATTTCCGAAATCAGTAAAACATTATTCCTTTTACAAACCAAGTACTCATTACTCACGAATGAGGTTTCACGCTTTTTAACAAAATTCATATTAAATCAATTAAGTCAAGTCTCTTATCTTTTAAGATCAAGTCTCTTAACTTCTAAAATCAATAACCCATTCTTTTTATCTCTCTTAAGTCGTTATACCTAACTTCCCATAAAGCTAGTATAACTCTTAGCTTTAAAACCAAGTGTTACTCTTCTTTCAAAAGGTTTCTTAATTCTTTGAAATACTTCAGATTCTTATTATTCGGGCTTAAGTCAAAAGACATTCCGTAAAACTACGTTCGATTAACACACGAATCTCACCGTATATATATATATATATATATACTTTTAAAATATCATGCTCAAGAGTATAGGAAGAATCACATACCTCACGGCGATTATCGACTATAAGCAAATAGCTCCAGCAATGCGTAATCCGGCTTAGCCCTTTCCACCCTTAGAATACGCTACTTGCGATTTCAACCTATAAATGGTCATATAAGTCTATCAACGTCTAGACTATTCTCAGAAACATTTCTAGATACAGATTCCTTTATTCTATGGAAAATTGGGCAGACTTTACCGCCAAACTACACAAGTCTCACTGAATCTGATCGCATGTAAATCTGATTCGGTCTTATTCTTTAATATTCTTACGATGTGATCTATTGATTCTCTTCTTTATACAATCCTTATATCGTCTTATACTCATTTTTATACTACTCACGGTATGTAATTTCCAATTACAATAGAAGGACAATAGTATTTACCTCGATAAGCCCAAAATTATCCAAGTTAAATGTCGATCTGAGCAACGTTTAGCTCTACTGCAAGCGCTCCAACCCGCTCCAACAAACCTTAGAAGTTCTACTAACTTCTTCTTAATACTTCAACCCGCTATGAAGATTTCCTTAGGGTTTCGCTTTTGTGACTTAAGGGAATATAGTAGTATTTATAGGCTCTACGTATAGAGGTAACTTTGGAAAGTACTACAAGGTATTTGGGCTAAAGTATTTGGGAATAGTAACAATACTGGAGAATACTTTTCTACCGGGGTGTATTTATACGAGATAACACTCGAGAGGGGTACTCTCGGCGAGGCCTCATAAAGGGGAGGGGAAGGTAGGACGAGAAGCTTAAGAGGAGGGAGAGGATTTTGCCTTGGATTTTTACAAGTGTGGATGAAGAAATGGTCTTGCATTAGAGGGTATTTATAGGACATTCAGGCCAAGATCAAGACAAGTGGTGGGCAAGTGTAGGGCGAGGATTTGGGCAAGTGTACCTTATCCATCTACCACCAAAATATCCTACCTAACCCTTGACCAAAAACAAGGCCAAAACGCTGCTAAGTTTAGATCACTTTGAGGGTGACACATGTCACCCTCCCGTTGAATCCAAAATATTTCATCTCTTAAAAATCCAAAAATTATAAATGACATAGCCGTAATTTTCCCTTCGCAAGTTTTGGAAAGCGTTTGGGAAAACGATTCTTTTCGCTAGTTGTGCACAAAATTTCGTCTCTAATGCCTACTTTAAGGCTTAAACTTTTGTACGTACGTCTTCACGTACATACTCAGGAAATACGGGGTATAACACATGGCCACATAACAATAATTATACTAAGATGTCAACCTTGGCACTCACGAAGCCAACTAGCCCATACTCATAATGACCTCAAAGTATGTCATAGTCCTCTCTACTAGGTCTACTAGGGTTTGACGACTGTATCATCACCGGGAAAATCTCATATTCCCGCTCAGCTACCACCCCACACACTCACGGGTGTAGTTACCTCGAAGGTTAACATGGATTCGGGCTCTGCTCGCTTTACACTTGGTTCTTTATCTTTCTTATTGCGTACTCTTTCCGTACTTCCAACTCATACTAGCGTCATACATAACATCCATACCGATTATGGCCTCTAATCTTTGGAGTCACTCTATAAAACAATATAAGGCCATTTTAAACCGCTTCACGACAGTTCGGTGGAAAGCGTCCACGAACCCAGAAACAATTAACTAGACTTGGGCCTTGCGCTCGTGACCACCACGTGCCGGAACTACTACCAACGGTCCCTCTCCATTTCAGCTATGGGCGACCGATAGGTCCTCACCCCGTCCCAGCGTCGCGCTTAACTCTTATTCTTGGTCTATAATAAATCTTTCTACGAGAAGACGCTTGTATATCCTAAGGTCTCGGTAAATCCATATTATTAGGCTTGCAATTTCTATGCTCGAGCCTACCTTACCACCCCCATGAACGGTACAAAACTTCTCATAATACCATAATTGTGTCGTCTTTCTCACAACAACCATTACTTACTCTATCACGGACCTGCATCCAGACAATTCTCTTAAGCCTACCGCGTAGCTTAATATATTAACATGGTATTCCGTTAAAGTTCCTTAACATGGATTCTTAAGGGTTCACTACCTGTCAGACGGCTAAATCCTTTTCCAATTATCTCAAAATAAAACATAAGACCTCGATGAGAATTCTTTAAGCGTTTCATACCTTCCCAGATCTGGTTAGTCCTTACCAACTCACAGTAATCTAAAATCATTCTAGGCAACACGCGTCGACCATACATAACTCCGTATGGCGTATGTCCGCAATACCAACTATCTACAATCATTACCACCACGGATATGCAATCGCGCATAGTCCTTCCGGTCGGCTCACCGCCTTGCTGCGTAGCTGCGATCAACATAACTCGTTGGGAGAGGCGACCACTAACAACACGCCTCTATCGCGCGATCTCGAGTGAGAAGAATGGAAACTAATCCTAAATGTCCTGCGGCCTCACGATTATAGATGTAGTGCACAATACACCGATAATCAAGACTACTACTGAACGATGCAGCAGACACCGAGACTAAGCGCTCACGATACCACTTTTGTCACGACTAGCCGACCCGGCGCGCGGTGCCCTACACAGGCACCCTTCAACATCTGACACCAAAACAATGCGGAAAATAAGTAACACATTTTTTTTAAAACCAAGGCAAAGCGGATAAAGGCTGCCGTAATATAAATCACCCAAAAAGGGCTTACTTATCCGAAAATGTAATTACAACTCTAACCCGGTTCCCAGCGTGAATACTGCACTTCACAGATTTGAACACATACTATGGCGGTACAAGGCCCCACCGTACTTCGAATATACATAGCCATGACAACTCGGAACATTGGAGCCATCTCAAAATCTCGAATCAAGATCCTAAGCTCGCGGATCCACAATGTGTACCTAAACTGCGGACATGAGCGGCCCAAGGAGGTCGAGATAACAGTGCAGATATGGAGCAGAAATAAAGTACGATAAAGATCATAAGCAAAAAAGAATGACAGCAAGTATAAAAGTGCATGCGGATCTGTAGTGTCATTACCACTATGAACTTAATTGCGTCATTATCTTTTCCATTAAGAGTTATAGCCATATCTTACGTACATACTTAGGAGAAGTCATTAAGTTCATTACCGTATAACTTACTTATCTTTCATAACATAATCCGCCACTTTATGGAGGGACGCGTATACTACTCTACCAACGGGGACGCGATCAAATCACGCAAATATCAAGCGTGCCGTGGAATCCCCATCACCGCCGACATCTATAAGTGTAAATATAACCATGTGACGCGTGGCATCCCGCCATTTCACCGCTGTGCATACATACAAAATACATATATATATCTCGCCTGTGGAATCGCATCATCGCGCGATGTAGGTGTAACATATACAACACATATACACATATATATATATATATATATATATATATATAACGGCGCGTGCCGGAATCCTCATCGTATAAGCGTGGCCATAACGTGCCCTCGGCATCCTCATCGTGAGTGCGGTCTTCATGGGAGCTAGCCGTGGGTAATCATATAAAATGCCCGGAATCCCTCATCGTGGTACATGTCTTCATGGGAGCTAGCCCGTGGAGTAATAATCGTACATAGCATGGTCGCGTGCGGAATCCTCATCGTATAAGAATGGCCATGGGTAATAAAACAAATCAGGAATCTAACCCGCCTCCGGTCACGTGCCTAATCTCACATCGTATAAGCATGTCAGGATCAATCATAATGGAAGCATACCCGTGGAATCCCACATCACCGCTGTGCACGTCAAGTAAACTTACAACAAGACATATAATACTTGCACTCAAACCTATCACAAGACATAGGCGATTTCATTAAACCTTTAGGCTTCCATTTTATAAACTCATGGCACTTTCGTTTCACACATAAAAATCCGAATTTAACCCAAAGTACTACGTACTTCCATTCTTTTAAAAGGTTCCTTTCATATAAAACCCCAAGATACTAACATCCGTAGTATCAAGGCTTGTTACATTTCACATAAGTCACTACACTTTTAGAAATACGTTTCTGGCGTTCTAAATCAAGTGACCCTTATTTTAAAATTTTAAGCAAGTGATACCTTTAAATCAAAATACCCTTCCTTATTTCAAGTTACTCCTTTACTTACATTATTAGAGCAAACCATTCTCTTAACCTTTCATAAAGTCGTTATAACCAACTTCCGTAAAGCCGTTATAACCCTTTATGGTTTAGACAATTTCATTCCTTTTTCAACCAAGAGACTTATACTTTTAAAACCAAGTATCATATACTTTCAAATCGATTTTCTTAACTTCCAATATACTTCAAGTCTCTTAACTTAGAAATCAAGTTTCTTTACTTGAAAATAAAGTCTCTCAACCTTTTAGGAGTCAAAGGTTCATAGTCTTAAAACTTCATAACAAAAATTTCTTTAAGTGAAGTACATATGCCTTATGTGTGTGAGTAGATTATACTTGTTTATAACGATCTTATTTGTTATACCGTATTTCAGTATATGCGTGGGGCGTGCATTAGAAAAGTTGGGCTTTAAGTAAGGCTTGGCGATTTTATTTGTGCACAACATGCGGTTAGAGTCGTTTTTTCGATGAAGCGTTTACTAACTTCTGAAGGGAAAATTCGGCTATATCATTTTTAATTTTTGGATTTTTCCGAGACGTAATATTTTGGACCAACGAGAGGCGACAACATCACCCTCTCATTGATAGACGTTGGGCGGTCAAGGGTGGACGAAATGGGTTGGTTTTTGTCAAGTAGTAGGTAGGATATTTTGGTGGTAGATGGATAAGGTGCACTTGGCATGATCTTGGCCATTGGTTGGCCTTTGCTGAACTATAAATACCCCCTTTGAAGACCTTCATCCATTCTACAAATTTCCAAGTCTTGAAATCCTCCCTCCTCCTTGTTGGTTTCCCTCACCCTCCCTTTGTGAGGCCTTGTGGCGAGAGTTCTCCCTCGCCGAGAGTGCCCCCAGTGGGGTTGGTAGAGGGTATACACCCCCTTGTGGTGTTGTCTCGTATAAATACCCATCTTGGTAGAAATACTCTCAAAAGTATTCTTATACCCAAATTACCTTAGTAGTATACGCCTTAGTATTCAGGTTATACCTATCTGAAAAGCCTGTTATACTATTATACTTCCCACCACAAAACCAGACCTAAGGAAAATCTCCATAGTTAGTTGGGTATTATGTAAGTTGGTTAGAACTTAAGAAGGTGGTTTGGAGCGGGTTAGGCGCACTGAGTGGGGCTAAGCGTTACCAGGATCGACATCTATACTTGGATAATTATGGGCTTATCGAGGTAAATATCTTGTCCTATTGTAATTGGAAATTACATGTTGCTAGAATATATAGTTGAAGTATACTATATAGAACCGAACCTAGTTTTGTGGCGATGTCTTTGGACTTAAGCTGAATTTAAAGAAGAGAACTGAATCAGTAATTCGTGGGATTGTATTACAAGACTTGTGTAAGTTTGTGGGTAGGAAGGGCTGCCCAATTTCCGTAGGATCTTGTATCTAGATTTATTCTACCAAGTAGTCTAGACTTTGATAGACTTGTATAACTTTGTATAGGTTGAATGTTAGTAGCGTGCTACTGAGAAGGTGGACCGTGCTAGGGTTATAGCCGGAAGCGATTTGCTAATAGTCGATAATGCGTCGCGGTATGTGAACCTCTTCCTATCTCTTCTGGCATGATATGTGTATAACTATGTAGTACGGTAGACGACGTGTGTTAATTGAGCGTGGTTGCACGGCAATGTCTTTTGACTTAAGCCCGACAATAATAATCTTGAAGTAGTTCAAGAGAATTAAACTGTTTTTAAAGAAGAGTAATACTTGGTTTTAAAATCTTAAGAGTTATACTAGCTTTATGGGAAGTTAGGTATAATGGCTTAAGAGAGATAAAACGAATGATTTATTTATTTTAGAAGTTAAGAGACTTGATCTTGTAAGATAAGAGACTTAACTTATATGAATTATATGAATTTTGTGAAACCTCATTCATTGAGTAATGAGTACTTAGTTTTTAAAAGGGATAATGTTTCTTGATTTCTAAATCAATGTGTATCGACAAACCAACTGCAGCGTTAATAAAGGAAAATGTATTGAATAATTAAGTAATTATTAAAACCAGTAGAAACTTCCATCTGCATAGAAGCTAAGATGAGACAAAATGATATTTCCTAGATCATGGCTGCTTAATAAGATTGATTATGAACAAGAATAACCTACTCACACATAAGACATATGTTTCTCGATTGTTTAAAGAGAATTATATTCTTAAATGAATAAGACTATGAACTACGAAACCTTTCGAAAATGAGAAACTTGAGTAATTGAAATTAGGCAAACTTGCACCGTTTGGAAAAGAATGTTGTTACTTGATTTTACTAAGAGAAGTGTTTTGATTTACTTCAAAAGATAATCACTCTATTTTCATTTACTAAGGGTATTGTGTGACTTTGTAAAGTAACGTATCTTTTAAAAGAGTTAATGTATGAAGTACTTTGGGGATAAAACCCGATCTTGTTAATCATATAGTAGAAAGTGCCTTGTGTGTATAACTTGATTGTGTTGGGTTGTGATAGCCTTGTAATACTTTCTTGTTGATTCGTTAAGTAAACATGCTAGGATGCTACGTGTGTTAGTATCTTGTGATGTTTGTGTAAAGGGGTTTCCTCGATCGCGCAAGTTGTTTTCACTATCACCGATATGTTGGTATTGTACTCACTCGCGCCGACTTGTTTTGGAGGTTAAGCGCCCTCCGTGCGGGGTAGACTGAAAGTGTCCGTGACCTATGATTCGAGAATACCTCATGCGGTCCCGGGCCTATGCGGAGCTACGAGTTCGAGGTTAGTGTGCGGCCTTTATGGTGTGCGATTACATGTGGCCGGTTTGCGAGTCGGGCGGATCGGGAGTAGCTACCCTCGATGCGGGTTATACCTCATGCGGGCCTATGAGTTTGGCCTATGCGAGTGCGAGGGAGTTCCGGGGCTAGAAGCGCGCATTAGATAACGCGCGAGTGGCGGCTTTGATCATGTGACGATCTGCAGAGATCTCATGGTCTGATTTATGACCTTGTTGGTGCTGTGGGTTTTAGTAGTCGGCTATGCCTTCGTGCTTACTGCACGGTTTATTAGGACACGAGGACTCGTGTTCATGTGTATTCCTCGATGCTTTATATCATGGATCAAGGCTGGCGGTGAGGAAGGTATTCCACGGGCATGATTGATGTTGTGGGCGTGAGACCCATAGTTATATTTGAGTGATGACTTTGAGGCGTGAGTCCACGACTTGACATACGTTATTTATCAGGAATCGTAGTTTGGTTATCATACATGTCTCACGCTTTATATAGACTACTATGATTTCGTTTACAGTATTTATTTTCGTTTCACATACACGGCACGTGTTATCTTAAACCTCGCTTGAGGGCCGTTCATCTGCAGTAAAGGTACACCGCCATTGATCTCGCTCTTAGGAGTCCTGATTCATTTGGGAAATCTCGTTTCTCCGAGGCTTATCAATGGTATAGTCCCTGTCGTTGTAGGTATTTACATTGTGGTATGGCGGACCTGTCCCGCCATTGTTGTATCATTCGTAGAGGTCTCAGTATTGTGCGGGGTTGTAAAAAGGATTAAAGCTGTTCATTTTGAAAGAGTTTTTATATATACTGTAGAAAGGCAACTTTTCTTCAGATAAACATGTGTCTTCTTTACAATGTATCATGTATTGTTTTATATTCCGTGATTACTCGATGTTGTATCAACTGCGGTGCCGGTAAGGCACGATCCACGGGTTGGGTCTTGACAAAGTGGTATCAGGCGATTAATCCTCGGAAGGCACTGTCTGGACCGTATCGCAGAGTCTTGATTATCGGTGTGTTGTGCACCACGCCCGATAATCGTGAGGCTATAGGATATTTAGGATTGGTTTCTATTCTTCTCACTCTGAGATCGTGCCTTAGAGCCGTGTTGTAAGATTGGACCTCTAACGTATTTCTTTCCTCACTGTTATGCCTCGCGCAGGCCAATCCGGCCCGGGAGGCAAGGCGGCCGGCTGCGAGTTAGTCGAGCATGAGGTTCACGATGGCACGGCCAAATCTTTACCTAGGGTAGTGCTTCGTTCGGGGAGTTACTGCGACGTCACTAGCCTCGTGAGTTTAGCCGCGGCGGTTCTCTGCGGCCATGACATTTGAACCTTCGCCCACGGCCGACGAGAATATAGATTTCAAAGCGACCTGTTACTAGCTATGGATTTGGCTACAGTATACCGATGTACGCGAGTCTTGATGAATATCAACGAGAGGTTGTGCAAGAGTAGTTCTTGATTAGGCTTGAGCATGGCACAGTGCGGGCTTATCGCAGCGAGCCAAAACGTAGAGATCGACGGGTTAACCAAGGCGAAGAGGGCGAAGCGAGTCCTTTGGTAACTTTGAGGCGAGTCACCACCACGGTATTAGATTATGCACATCCACTGCAGAGAGGTCCCCACGGGGTTCGGGGCGTTCGGGGTATCACAGAGTTGGTCGAGCTCGGGGCTGCCGGTTCACAAGGTGACAGGCGTCATCCCGGGGAATGTCGTCTTTTAGTTTGTACTTGTTGTACCTGCGGCCGTCAGGGCCAGGTGTCGAAAGGGTGACCTAGTAGGAGGGTTGTAAGTAGGAAGACTTAGCCTTCAGAGTCGATGGGTAGTTCGTCACCTTCCTTAGCTATAAGCCTCAGGCAGGTTTGATTAGAACGACTAAGGGGAGTGAAGCAGTATATACAGGTAGATCTTTAACCCTCTAGGGATTAGTATGTGTGATAAGGTGAGAATACCTTAAGTGTTATATTCTGATAGCATTGTGTAAATTGTGATTGGGAATCATGGTTGTTCAACCGAGTAAGATTTTGGGGGATAGAAAGTGTGAGCCTTAGAGTTTTATACGTAGAGACCTTAGAGGTAAGGCCATCTCGAGTAAAAGACGTATGTTTATGTTTGACCCTTATAGGAGTGCACAAGGCACATGAGCTATGTTTGGGATAAGTCACGAGTAGTGTGGAATGAAGAGGGTAGTTGAGCTAAGAAGACCGCTGGTTTTCGTAGCGTGATTAGAGAGATTGTTAGGATCGGAGCTAGTGTTTGCGTTGCCGGGTTGGGTTGAGGCCATGTCGCGTCAACCCGCGCGTGTATGGTGGGGTCAGCTTGTAGTGGTCCCGCCGGGTGGTAGGGTCACGAGGGTGTTAGGCCCAAGTTTATTTAACCAGCGTACGAGTTCGTGGATGCGTTCAACCAGTAGTCGGGCCGATGGGGCAGCCCGCCGTGTTTTTCGGGGCCAGACCGTACTTAGCGATGTTGATTTATCGAAGGTTGTAAAGGTCGCACGGGGTGCCTACCTTCACCTTATGACTGGCAGTGAAGCCCAGGTTGTGGCTATTTTCGTTTTCTAAAAGTTTTACCAGGCAGGGTCAGGAACTCAGGTGAGACTCAGAATCGCATTCGCCCTCGGGCCAGTGTTTGGATTTCAGGGGTAGTTGTGGGGATTGTTGTCTCCTGTGGAGGGAGTGTTTAAGCTACCATTTTAGTGTTCGGATGTCGCCTTATGAAGCCTTGTAGGGGCGGAAGTGTAAGTTGCCGGTCGATTGGTTCGATGTTGGCAATGTTCAGATAGTTGGTTCAGGCTTGTTCCAGCAGACTGTGGGTAGAGTGTGACGAGTTTTGGAAAACAGAGGAAACTTAGCCCGAGTTACTTTGGGCCTTTTTGAGTTCATATAAAGAATAGGCCAGATTGCCTATATGTTAGCTTTTGCCGTCCGACTTAGGAAGATCGTCCGATCTTTATATTGTTATGTTGGAAAGTATCGGAGATCCATCCAGTGTTCCCGATTAATGATGACCACGTTAGAGATAGTAACCCCGATTTTGGAAAGCGGACGATGCTCGAATGTGGTAAGAGTTCGAGTGTACGAGAATGTAACGAGTAAAGGAGAAGCGAGCATGTATTACGAGCATAGTTATGATCATTATTTTTGTGATGTTAGAGTGTTTCCTCGTGGGCTTGGATGTAAGTATTTTGCATAAGTTGGTTCTCGTGGCCATGTGTGGCGGGTTTGTTCTCGTAAGTATAGTAGTGAAGACTATCTTGGCGGCGTTTGTTTGAGACTTAGAAGGAACATTGGGACGAATGTTTCTAAGAGGGAAAATGTTATACCCGTATTTCCGGTATGCGTAAGGGCGTGCATTAGAAAAGTTTGGAGCTTTAAGTAAAACTTGGCGATTTTATTTGTGCACAACATGCGGTTAGAGTCGTTTTTCGGCGAAGCGTTTTACTAAACTTGCGAAGGAAAATTAGGCTATATCATTTTTAATTTTGCGGATTTTTCCGAGAGGCGTAACATTTGGACCAGCGAGGCGACACTTGTCACCCTCTGCATTATACCCGTATTTCCGAGTATGTGCGTGGGAATACGTCTGAAAGTCTAGCCTTAAAGATAAGCCTTGGGCGTTTTATTTTGTACACAACTCACTAAAGAATCGTTTTCGGCCAACGTTTCCAAACTTTCGTAGAGTAAATTCCGGCTATGCCATTTCTTATTTTTGTGGATTTTTCCGAGAGGCGAAACATTTTGGACCAGCGGGAGGGTGAAATGTGTCACCCTCATTGAAGCAAGTGGGATGGCTTTGGGCGATTAGGCGTCAAGAGGGATGTTGGCCTTGGCGATTGGTTCACTTGCTTAGGCCTTGTTTTGTGGAGTGTTTTGTGGAGTGTTTTGTGGAGTGTTTTGTGGAGTAGGGGTTAGGGTGCACTTGGCTTGATCTTGGCCTTACACTTGCCTTGCACTTGTCTTCATCTTGGCCATCGTTAGTTAAGGCTTGAGCTATAAATACCCCCTAGAGATGAAGAGTTTTTCATCCACAAAGTTATCTTCCAAGTCTAAAAATCCTCTCCTCTCCCTTAAGCTTTTAGTCCAAACACCCTTCCTCCGCAGTGTAGTGTGGCGAGCCTACCCCCTGCTATGCCGAAATCTACCCCTCCTTGGTAGAAAAGTTACCTTAACAGTATCGTTATAATGCCCAAAATACCTGTGAAATACCTTAGTACTTAGTAGAAGTTGTGAAGAACTTCTAGGGTTCTTGGAGCATCTGACTTAGAAGCAAAACCTTGCTCAGTAGCGACTTTTCTAGGATATTATTGGGCTTACCGAGGTAACTAATCTAACCCTCTTTTGAATTAGAAAATATATACTGTTGTAGTATGGGATAAGTATAAATACTTAGAAGTATATCACGGAATAAATTGTTTGTTATCATGATGAGAAGGGTTTAAAGAAGAATAATTGAGCTGTACTTACATAGGTGCATTTCTGATGAACTTATATAGCTCATGGGTAGGGGAAGTGCTGCCGAGCTTTCCATAATTGTGAACCTCTGTTTAGAATGACGCTGAGTAGTCTTTGATAGATATCTGACTATTATAGAGTTGACTCTGTGACATATTGACTTGGCGGTGGTTTTATTTGAGAAGGTATGTGATTCTTCCTAAAGCATGATATTTTACAATATATATAGTACGGTGAAGCGTACATTGTTAGCGAATAATAACTACGTGATATCTTTGACTTAAGCTGGAATAATACTTACAGCATGCCTCACCTTAAAGCCCTAATAATAAAGAATCGAAAACATTTCAAAGACTCACTGAATCATATTAACAGAGAGAACTAATTGGTTTTTCAAAGCGAAGCTTAGGAGTTATACTAGCTTTATGGGAAGTTAAGTATAACCACTTAAGATTGATAAAAGAAACAAGTTTGCCTATGTGTTTATAACGGACTCATATGTGAAAAGAATAATAAGATGGTTTGATAAAGTGGACATGATATGATGCTATGTGTGTTAGTATCTTTGTAACGTTTGTATAGGTGAGTATCATATTTGTGCTTATGTTGTTTAAAGATAAGTTGTTATGTTAGTATACTATCGCTCGCCTCTTGAGATGATCACGGGAGTTAGTACGCCTCCGTCTGGGGTAGACTTCAAGCGATGCAGGACCGTGGTCGAGAATACCTCGTATGCGGGTCCGAGGGGCCTATCTGCGAGCTACGAGTTCAGGTTAGTATGCGGGTTATGCCTCACGCGGTGCAGTGGCGTGCGGACGGCGAGTCGGGGCGATGCAGGAGTAGCTACGCCGATGCGGGGTTATACCTCATGCGGCCCATGTGAGTGGCCTATCTCGACTCAGAGTCAGATGATTAGGCTGCGAGAATGATGATGGGGCGAGTGGCCACTGTTTGATCATTCTCAGCTAGACAAGACTGCATTCTGATTACTATTCTTCTTTCTTGTTTGTGATGTGGCACTATGTGCTGTTTCATTGGTTGTTTATTACCTATTTGTAAACTGGTTTTAAAAATGATATGTTTTCATTTAAGTACTTTCTGATTTATACTTAGTACTGTTGTCTTGACCTCCTTGAGGAATTTGCGTTCATGCTGCGCGGTGGCAAGCGGCAGTCTAGATCCGCGTCCTTAGGATCTCTGCGTTGGTGTCCTGAGCTCCATCTCTTCCGAGGTTTCTACTTTTTGTATGATCTCCTGTCATTGTAGATAGTTTTGTATCACAGTCCCGGTATGGCGGGAATGCTGTCGCCATAGTTGTATATTTCCGTAAGTGCAGAGTCATGGTATGCATTATTTGGATGTAAAGCTTCTAAAACCATGATTTTATATATATGCAGTAGAAGAAGCGTGTTTTCACGTAAAGCGTATGCTTATTTTATAAAGCCCGTTTCATGTCTTGCTTTATATTTCCCATTGATTACTCGATGTATGACTACTTGGTGCCGGTAAGGCACCGCGCCGCGAACCGGGCAGATGCGTGACAAAAGTGGTATCGAGCGATTAATCCTCGGAAAGTGTCTGACTGCATCGTATCTAGTAGAGTCTTTGATTATCGGTGTTGTGCACTCACGCCAATAATCGGGAGGCTATAGGATATTTAGGATTGGTTTCCATTCTTCTCATTCTGAGATAAATGCTTTGAAATATTGTGTTGCTGAGGCCTGACCACTCTAACGTATTCCTTTCTGTAATGATTATACCTCTCGTCGTAAAAGCGGCGGGCGGAAAGGGCAAGGCAGATGAGAGGCGCTAGCGAGACACCCAGTCACGAGGCTCAGGCCCGGTCTATACGGGGAGAGACGGCGAGTTCTATGGCGCGCCGGCCAGCCGCGATACCGATACCAGCACACTCCCTGTCCCATGCAGCGGGAGGAGTTAGAGCTGGAGATGGCCCGGCAGCTGGCCTAAGTTGTGGCCGTCTGAGGAGAGATTGGATCGGCGGTTCTGATTCCGGCTCCAGCTCGATCTCAACACTGCATCGTACGCGAAGGAATAGTTTGAGGCTACGAGATTCTTGAGTCAGCAGCCCGCCTTGGAGTTTTTATGGTCGAGGCCAGGAGGATGATCGCGAGGAGTTCATCGTCGCCGCCGTGAAGGATTTTAAGAGTGATCCAGCGTCGGAGACCGAGTCCGTGATCTTTGGTTCATAGGGCTGCGCGTGATACCGCCAAATCGATTGGTTCGGTCATAGAATTTATCCGGGAGAGCCTGCGTCCCCCTACTTGGGATGAGTTCTCGGGAGGCTTTCTCGCTCAGCTGCTTGCCTCGCATGAGATGAGGGCGCGGGGCGATAGATTTTTCACCGGTGAGGCGAGAGGGCGTGCTTGTCGGAGTCTGATCATCAGAGTTGATTCATTGGCTCGATATGTCCCAGCGTTATTACTTGAGATATGGAGGATAGGGTACACCGCCATGTCACGGAGCTGAAGCGACTATATGGCGTAGTCATGTCGCGGGGTTTCTCTCACCCGGGTATGGACATTACCCGCATGCGAGCTCACGCCGCCAGATCACGAGGCGCCTTGGTCGCGAGTGGCGACGGCCGTGAGAAGAAGGCCGGGGCGGGAGGGTCTTCCGGTGGTTATCGTGGTGGCGGCCTCGGCCGTGATCTAGATTCGCACCTGGCCCACCTTCGAGCACTCCTGCCCACCGGCCTCGGCACCCGGGAGTTTCGAGCGAACCGAGGGCCCAGGGGCACGCCCGTCGAGTAGCGGAAGTGCGGCGTCCGGGACCACCCGATGTGGCCCGGACATGCGGTAGATCCCATTCACGGGAAGTGTGGTACTACTTATGGATCTTTATTCTACGGTTGGCGCAGCGGCGAGGTCACTTTGCGAGGCCTTTGTCGGTAGGGCAGGCGGTGGTAGGGCTCAGCCCGAGGTTACGTGGCGTTTACATCATCTCCTATAGTTACTCGCCGGAGGGCGTGGTCTTCGTAGGTCGGCCAGGTCGCGCGAAGGTCGTGGCTCGGTCCCAGTTCTGGCGGTCCTCGTAGGCCGCATTTATGCTTTGTCCCGGTAAGCGGATCGGGAGGCACCGCTTTGATGTAGCCGTCCACCCAGTGCAAAATATCGGTTCTGGGTTTGATGTTTATGCCTTGATAGATCCGGTTCTACTACGTCTGTCTATCTCCTCTGTTGCTAGTAGGATAGGATAGAGCACGAGTCCATCAGACCACTTTCGAGGTAGCTCGCGCGATTAGGTGATTCGGTGGTAGCTTTGGCGGGTATATAAGACGTCATCTGTGACCATTCTGATCGTCAAACCTAGCCGACTTGATAGAGTTGGAGATGATTGACTTGGCGTGATTATGGGGATGGATTGGCTAGGCTTGCTATGCCAATGTGAAGACCCGCAGAGAGAGTAGTGCAGTTCAGTTTCTGAGGAGGTTGTTGAGTGGGAGAGACGCGGTACGTAGAGGGTAGGTTTATTTCCTACTCAAGAAATTTGCCAGGAAGATGGTGCGAAGGAGTATATCACCATCCCCAGTTCGAGTGTTTGATCTCGAGGCTGCAGTACCAGTTTTGATCGATTCAAGTAGTCGTTGAGTTCCCAGGCGTGCTCCCGGATGACCTCCGGTATCCTCCTGAGAGAGGAGATTGAGTTTTGTATTGACATATTGCGGATACTCGGCCTATTTCCATTCACTTTGCATCTGAATGGCACCCGGCCGAGGTTGAGAAGAGCCGAAGGATCGAGCAGGGATTTGCTAGAGAAGCGGCTTACATTAGGCCCGGTGTTTCTCCGAAGGGCGTAGGTATTGTTAAGTGAAGAAGAAGGGCCGGGCCTGCGCGCTATGTGTGTTGATTCTGAGCGAGGTGAACAAGGTGACCATTAAACGCAGATACCCGCCACGGGATTGATGATTTGCCCGGTTATTCACACACCGATTCTGCGGTCACGAGATGTTTCTCCGAGATTGATGCGATCGACTATCATCAAAGTGCGAGTCAGAGGTGGATGTCCGGGGAATTTGCATTCGGACCGATGACGGGCATTATGAGTTCGTGGTCATGTCTTTTGGTTGACCAATGCTCGGCGTGATTGCTGGATTTGATGAGCAAGTGTTCAAACCATTTTTGAACCACGCCGTGTGATAGTGTTCATTGATGATATCTTGGTTTATTCTCTCGCTCGGGGTTATGAGACGCGAGCATTTGGGCGAGAATCGTTGAAGCTGTCTTGCTTGGTTCTCAAGGACTGTGAACAGTGATTTATGCGCCAAGTTTTCCAAATGTGAGTTTTGGTTGACTTGATGGCGTTTCTTGGGCATATTATGGGGCTGATGGCATTAGTTAATCTGGCGAGATCGAGCGATGAGGACGGCCGAGACTCCTACTACCTCCAGAGGTTCCCACTTGATTTCTGCAGGCCTTGCGCAGTTGTGCTCGGCCAGTTCGTGGAGAAGTTTGCTTCTCATCTGCACCGTTGACTAGGGTGACTTCGAGGCTGACCCGAGTTTGATGGCCGATGCTTGTGGCGGTGGGTTTCCGATTCTTCGAAAGAGGCCGTGACCGCCAGGGCTTCTTACTTCTCCGGAGGGTCAGGATGGTTATGTAAATGTATTGTGATCGTCCGGACATCGGGTTGGGATGTGTATTGATCGCAGCGTATGGCGGGGTTATAGCATATGCATCGAAACAAGAACATTTGGCAGGAACTACGAGAGCCCACCCGTGATTGGAGTTAAGCGGTAAGTGATTCACGCTTTGAAGATCTGGAGGCACTATTTGTATAGGGTTCACGTGGATATTTATACAGCACAAAGAGCCTCCGAGTATATCTTCACGGAGGGAGTGAACTTACGGCCGAAGGCGGTGGTTAGAGTTGCTTAAGGATTACGATGTTGATATCCTATACCACTTGGGAAGGCCAATGTTGTGCGATGCTCTTAGTCGTAGGTGGATGGGGGCCTCATTGTCGGATGTCGCGGTAGAGAGGAGGACATGGTTAGTGATTTGCATCAGTTAAGCGAAGGCCTTGGTGTCCGTTTGATTGATTACGATAGCGAGTGGGGTTAGAGTTAAGTGATGAGGTTGCCCGGAGTCTTCCACGCCGTCGAGGAGAGTGAAGAGGCAAGCGAGTTAGGAGATCCGGCTTTGATTCGATGCTATCGTGATACGAGCTCTTACGTGAGGCAAGGAGTCCTTTACAAAGGTAGCACTGATGGGGTGCTAAGGTTTGGAAATGAGCATGTGTTCCCGGATGTTTGAGACTTCTACAGTAGCGTTCTTGGGGAAGCGGCCGGCGCGTTACTCTATCCGTCGGGTCGACCAAGATGTACCCGCGACGACGCTGGGGATACGTGTATTTGGTGGGATGGCGAAGAGGGCGTTGCGAGTTCGTGGCTTTCGGTGCCGTGTTGTCGGTAGGTGAAGGTAGAGCACCGCAGGCACAGTGGTTTATTCTGAGGCGATAGAGATCCCGACACGGAAGTGGGAAGGTAATCAACACATGGACTTCATCACGGGATTACCTACTTTCGGAGGAGGCATGATTCTATATGGGTTATCGTCGGCTGGTGACGAAATCAGCCCACTTTCTTCCCGTCGGGACGACTTTTTCGGTGAGGATTATGCGGACACTTCACATCAGGGAGATCGTCCCAGATGCGGCCACGAGTCCTCTACCGATCATCTCCAGTGACAGTGGAGCCGGCCATCTTCGGTAACTTCCTGAGAATCGCCTTCGAGAGGAGTTTAGGGACGCGGTGAGCCCGAGTCTTGCATTTAAATCCCGCAGACCAGATACAGCAGAGGCGGGCGCACTATCCGGACTGCGAGGATATCTTTGCGAGCGTGTGTTATTGACTTAGTGGTAGTTGGGAGGATCATTTGCCTCTGGGTGAGTTCGCGTATAATAATAGCTACCAGCTCAAAGTATTCGGATAAGCGCTTATGAGGTAGCTTGTATGAGAGAGGAAGTGCGAGATCGCCTATAGAGTTGGTTCGATGTGGGCGGGGCGGCTAGTGGGACGGTTGAAAATGCAATGATGATGGATAAAGTGAAGCTTATCCGAGAGCGCTTATCGATACCGTGAGTCGCATGTAAGTCGATGCAGATCATCGCCGCCGTGCATCTTGAGTTCGAG